>JBCNYH010000007.1:25897939-25912285 GCA_039654325.1 Tandanus tandanus | reverse complement strand
GTACAACTGGGCAGTTGAAGGTTAAGGGCTTTGTTCAAGGGCTTAACAGTGGCAGCATGGTGGGACTGGGGGTTGAACCCCCCCCCCCCCCCCCCCCTCCCTTCAGTAACCTTAGCCACTATTGCCCTAAAAAAGAACAACCCTCTGTATGGTCTAGTATATACCAAATGTCTGCAGCAAATTTGTCCATATAATCTAAGGCATCAAAGGGCTAGTGTGTCACGTGTCGCGTGCCTGCCCATATGAACAGGCTTAAAGACTTTGTGTCGTATAAGTATGTATAACCTTTTTCCGTGTTGCTAGGCTGCTCTGTTAAACCACCTTTAATCAGGTATTCTTACTGCAAGAGGCTTGGTTCTAATAAACAATAACCTCATCTCATCTGAAGATCAGAAGGAAATAATGCTCAGAATTGCAAGAGGAGAAGGATGGCAGAACCTGTCAAACAACAGTCCAGGGAGAGCTCTTTAACTCTGCTGAGCTAATCAGATATAACCAGGACTTGGGTGTGTTTAAGTTCAGGTGAGTGTGAACTCTAGGATGGATTGGGATTGGGGCGGACAGTAGAGGGAGGCAGACATGACAGTACATTGAAATACTGACTGACCAAGAGGTTAGAAGAACTTTTCCGAAGTCATTTGCATGAACATGGCCAGTGGTTAGCACTGTTGCCTCATGGTTTCAATCTCATGGCCAACTAGGGCTTGTCTTTGAGGAGTTCGTATGTTCTCCCCGTGCTTGTGCAGGTTTTTTTGGGGTATTCCATTGTTCCTCATGCAGTCCAAAGACATGTACATTAGGTCAACTGACTACTTTATAGTAAATTGCCCGCAGGTGTGAATGTGAGTGTGAATTGGGTCGGTGTCGTCCGGTTCAGGGTATACCCTGCCTCCCCAGCTTCCCCTCCACTTTCCCAATGACCTTGAGGTGCAAGTGTTACAGATGATGGATGGATAGAACGATGTTTCACATTTACAGTATTTAGGAGACTCAATCATCCAAAGCGACCTACAGAAGTACTTTGAAGTCTCCTACAAAAGGACTTGATTCATCTATTTTTTTTTTTTTGTTCCTGGGGAAATGAAGAGTCCAATAAGACACACTAGAGGTTCAGAGGGAACATGGTGCAGAGTTGGGTTTGATGAGAGCCTTCAGGTAACTGGGAAGCTGATCTGATTTTGGCTTTGCAGCCAAGCGTCAGTGCTTGATGTGTGATGTGGGCAGTTACAGGAAGCCACAGCAGCTAAACAATGGTGTGTGCCTGTACAGACGTTCCATAGCTTATTTATTATGTCCATGACATGTAAATTTACTATTACAGTACTGGTAATCCCTGTATAGGTGACAAAAATGTGAAGACTTTGCTATTTTCATCTCTAAAGACTAAAACTAAATCTAAAATAGCTGCCAAAATTGGGGAATCACAAAATGAACACAAATATTATACTCAAAATTGACATAAAGCATGATTATGATATATGGAACACAGATACCCATGGATACAAATAAACAAGCCAATTAGAGGCTACGATACGAAACACGGTGACTAACGGACCAGTGGGATGAAAGGAGTGGAATCAAAAACCAAACCAAACCAAAACTTCTCTTATGGAAGAAATCTTCAATAACATTTACTATCTATCCGCCCTAACTATCAGCCATAACTTTAAAACCACAGGGAGGTAAAGTGAATAAAGAACAATTATTATTATTATTATTATTATTATTATTATTATTATTATTATTAACTCCAACTATTTTCTCATTTCTGATTGGTGGAAGGCTGCCACCATTCTTCTGTGAGCCAGACCATCCATCACTGACATCAATTAAGTCATATGATTATTGCATGACTGGCACCAATGTTCCTCGTCATAGATATCGATAGATCGGCTACATCCCATGGCAGACGCCTCAGCCTGTCCGCCATTTTGGTTAGTTTGTTAGTACAGTTAACAGTGAAGCCCTGAGTTGTCAATATGAGAGGTGTTCCAATACTATCTTTTTCCTTCCAGACACAGATAACCACACTTGACCTTTCAGTACCTGTTTATACCGATACTGATCCGATACCATGCAGTAAAAATATCTTTCATAATTTTTGATAACGGCTGTGTACGACTTACCCTGTAGATCTGTAAGCATGAACAGAATGAAGGCTAATATCACTGAATCATATATGTACGAGTAAAACTTAACCATTTAGCATCATCTCCTAAAAGTAATTCATTTAAAGTCGATATCGTCTGTTATCTGCTTTTCTGTTATGCCTGTCTTTGTTAAACATGTGATGCCGTTTGAATGTGCATGGCTGCACTTCGTTCCTTTTTTCTCTTCTTTTCCTCAGTGAGTGAACTTGTCGTACTCTTTTGCATGGCGGATCTTTTTTAATATACTGTATTTATCCCACAAGGGAAATTACACTCTGTTTTTAACCCGTTCAAAGTGAGCACACAAAAGTGAGCACATTCTGAGAGCAGTTGGGGCATTAGGTACCTTACTTAAGCCCTCTTCAGCCATGAAGGTGGAGGAAGTGGCGGGCTCACATCACCAAGCTCAGTGGCCCCATCACCATGCATTTTTCCTGCTGGTTTGGTCTTTTAAGATATTTATAAGATGGCTGGTGTTGAATTTGGCAACACTGGCGCCACCCCTCCAAAATTCTATCTTGCATAACATACACGTCGCTGTTATACTGGTAGGAAAATATTTCCAAATTGTGGACTTTATGCTAATCGTGGCTGGTTGAAGTTACAATGGGGCAGTGGTGGCCCGGTGGTAGGACACACATGGATTGGGGTACTCTCCAATCTGCCATTTTTTTGCCAGTAAGGGTGGCATTTCCGATTCAGGGTGTACTCCGCTTTCGCCCAGAGTCGGCTGAGATGGGCGCCAGCCTCCCCGCAACGCTAATTAGGATTAAGCGGCTTAGAAAATGAATGAATGAATGAATGTCCTTGCCATCAAATCTATACTTGTCTAGAATGAATCAGAAACAGCGTTAGCAAAGATTAGCATGTGGCACTTCTGGCTAATTGACACCAGCTATGATGTGAATGCCTCCGGACTTGAAAATATTTCGAATGAATTTTAAAACAATTAAAGAAGCCGGCCTCTGTATGATGTGGAGAATTATTCAGATCTCAGAGGGTTTTATTAATAAAGGATGTTCTGAGAACTTCTTGGCGCCAGATACCACAGATCTCTCTTGAGGGGTTACAGCCAGCTTGATGACACATATAGGACCTATACAATAATAGGCATATTATTATTATTATAATAGGTCTAATCATTTACCATGCTGCGTCTTCCGATCTTAATAATGTTAATTTTAATAAAATACAGAACACAGTCTATTAAACAAATATATTGACATAAAAACAAATCTACTTGCAAATTTTACAGGCAGATGAAAAATCTCTCCAAATTGATTTCTGCATTCACGTAACTACCCATAATACAACTGTCCATTGTTTATAGCTTTATCAATTCCTTCAGGTCTTATTATCAGATCCAGACAATATGACTTTTTCTACATTGATGTATTATTAAACTTCAAATCAAATTCTCTGATAAGCTGAAATAACGGGGTGATCTGGGTATTAGATTCGGCGATGTTACCCAGCGAGCCTTTCATATTAACCAGTGTTCTTAATTACTAAAGAGATAAGCAGCTCTTGATGAATTCAAAGTCACAGGAGTTTATGAAAACCTTTCGCATTTTGAAATGTATTTTTTATTTTTATGCTCAAACGAAACTGGAGCTGGTTTCAGACGTGCAGCTCACGTAACACTTAACATGACATTAGGAATGAACAGGTCGTCTTTATGCTTCGTTCTGCTCTGTTCTGTATTTTGCACCATTTTATGGGGTGCGAAACTGGGGTGCAATGGGCGTAGCGGGGTGCGAACTTCTGGGGTGGCACGGGGCGTAGCGGTTAGCATGTACACCTTACAGCAAGAAGGTTCTGGGTTCAAGTCGCAGGCTCGGCAAGGGCGTTTCAGTGTTAAGTTTGCATGTTCTCCCCATGCTTGCTTGGGGTTCCTCTGGGTATTCCAGTTTCCTCCTACAGTCCAAAGACATGCAGTTTTGGCGAATTGGCTATTTCAAATTGCCCCCAGGTGTGAGTGTGAGTGTAAATGGCTGTGCTTGTTGGCCCTGCGATGGTCTGCCGAGCTGTTCAGGGTGCAAGCCACCTTCGCCCAGTGCTGGCTGAGATAGGATCCAGCCTCCCCGTGACCGTAAGCGGTTTGGCGAAGGAGTGAGTGAGTGGGTGAGTGATGACCACTTCTGTTCTTTTTAAATATTCTTCATTTCAAAGGATATAGAGCCATAAATCTTTATCATAAACTTTGGGATCCTCTTGATGGCAAGTGTGGGTGCAGATAAGACATGGAGGGACTTTAATGAAGGAATAAAGCTTTTTTGAACATCATTGCTCTTATATAAATTATGAATTTTTAAAAAGACTTTTAAAGAAGAGCAGCACATTAGTGTAGAGGATCGTGTCAATGTCTCACTGCTTCAGGGTTCTCGGTTCAATCTTGAGATTTAATGTACCATTTGTTTGGAGTGTTTCTGTGCCAGTACTTGCTAGTCATCATTACTTAAATCCATCCACCAAGTGGAGAAGATTTGTGGAGAAACAGTATTACACTTCTGATTCTTCGGTGGCTTGTCCATAGAGAGGTATGGACATTTTAAATTGCATTGAATTACCAACCGGCGGCATGGTGACTCACCTTTGTTTCGTCACAGCTAGGAGGCTCAGGGTTTGGAGCTTGTGGCTGACTGGGACATTTATGTATGGAGGTTACAGGTCCTCCCCGAGCTTGCATGGGTTTCCTCCAGATGCTCTGGTTTCCTCCAACAGTTCAAAGACATGCACATCAAGTCAACTGGCTACTCTGGATGTTCTAGTGTGAGAGTGAATGGTTGTTTGTGTCTGTATTAGCGGTAGGCAATAGCCTGGCGACCTGGTGGGACTGATGGATAAACTGTATAGATAATAGATGGATGGATAGATGAATTAGTAATATTATCTTTTTTAATGACCATTGATTCAAAAAAAAAAATTTGCTGTTTGATTGATATACGTCAATATATTGACGTTATATTTCTTTTCTTTATATTTCTAGATATTGCGCAATCATTTCATTCATTCATTCATTCATTTTCTGAAGCACTTTTATCCTTTTATTAGGGTTGCAGGGAAATTAAAGGGCAAATTAAAAATGTATTTTAAAAAGTTTGTACAACTAGGTCTTCTGTTAATATTTTTTTTTTCAATTAAGTTATTAATTAAGTTATTGGAATTAAACCTAAAAACATGCTGATTGTACAGAATGATTTCTGTTGTATGATATAATTTAAAGACTGGGAGAGGGAAAGGAGGACTATGGAGTGGATTCTGTCTGTACGTCAGAAACACACCAAGTGTGGACCAAGGTGACCTTATTTCTCATACAAAAAAAAGAAGGGGGGGGGGGGGTAGTGTCTCGAAAAGAGTGTCTCCCTTTTCCAATGCAAAGCTAATGTCACAGTGTGGCGTTTGAGATGAAAATGAGAAATGAGAAAAACGGTAAATGATAGTCACAGTTCTTCTCACACACAGGAAACAATCCTGCAGCGTTGAATCCTGTTGAACAAAAGTGCATTTGAAACCACTCAAAAACGAGCCGCTGGACCGTGTGCTGGATGACTGTGCGCCGTCGACTCTCAACTGCCTATTACTTTGTTACTCACAAGATAGTAACCCATAGGATAAGTCAGGTGTGATAGCCTCTCAGCCTCTCGGCTTAATTTCACTTAAGGATAAAAAATCTGCTACGGTCTGTGATCACGAGCCGCAGTTGGACGCTTCTCAAGTTGCGCTGTTTTGCTGTTGTTGCTACGGTGATATGAGAGACTTGTTGAATGCCTGATGGCAGACTGCAGTCCTGCAGAACAAGGCGTGCCTAGACTTGTTCAAAACGATCGTTTGAATGCATTAGAGGAACTCAGCCATCTGCATGAAGCTTCGTGTTGATTTCCTTTTCTTTTTCTCACCCGTGATATAAAACTCGACGGAGAGCAATGCTAGGTTATAATATACTGTATTACGATATCATAATAACATCAATTCTTTTTCAGTGCTACATCATTTTTGTAGACGTTGTACTGTTTTTTTTATTTGTTTACTTTCTAACACATACAGTATAGATTTTTTCTCCCATTTCATCCACCCCTATATGAGAGAATGCGTTTTTGAGCCGGAAAAAAAAGAACAGCCGTGTTTAAAACCGATCTGCTTCAGCTTCTGTTAAAAGGAAGGTCTTATTTCATTCTCTGTTTTCTGAAACCCTGACGTGCTCCGCATGGTGGGCACTCCGGATGAGCGGTCCTCCCGCAGCATGGGGATATTGAGCGATAAAATTGCAACACACTTCATCGCTTTTCTTTAACGTCACCGCGTTTCACTTTTTTTAAGGACAAATTCCCGGCCTGTAGTTATTTAGCCATCGCCGGCGGCGATCAGGTCGACGCATTAGCGAAGGTCTATGTGTCTGACCCCATCTACTCTCCTTGTGCTTAAGTGAATTCAGCAGTGACTCCAGGTCATAGGGGAGTTTGGAGAAGGTTTTGTGTGTGTGTGTGTGTGTGTGTGTGTGTGTGTGTGTGTGTGTGTGTGAGGAGAAAACCAGAGAAGGCAAGGTGGGGTACTTCAACGATGCGCTTGTCCCTGGTGTCCTTGAGAGGCGTCAATAATAGGGTGTGTGTGTGTGTGTGTGTTCTGCATTCAGGATCACCACTACGGCAGCATGTATGATGGACCTCAGACGCTACCCGCTGGATGAGCAGAACTGCACACTGGAGATTGAGAGCTGTGAGTAAACCAGGCTCGTTCTCCATATCCTTGCCTCTGTCCCCCCCTCTCTCTCTCTCTCTCTCTCTCTCTCTCTCTTTCTCTCCCTCTCCCCTCACACACACATGCATAAGCTTTAGCTCAGACCTTTGATACCTCCCCCTACTCCTTCACAATCACACCGTCATCAATGAGGAGCCGTTTCCGGTGGCCGTGTTTTCAGCAGCAGTAAATTAGTGTGTTACAGCTCTAATAAAATCCCAACATCTTTGTGCTTATTAAGATGACGGTCTTTTGAGTTTGGCTATTACTGTCTGTAATTGCGCTAATAAAAATTGAAAGGCATGAGTGATAGCATGATAGGGATGTGGTCATCCATTACTCCAGGGGAGCTGTTTTATCAGCTCCCCTGGAGTAATGGATGTCCATTTGTGACACGTTCTGTCGTATGGCCCATTTGATCAGCCAGGAGCTTTAATCAGCATGCACCCCAACGTCCTCAAACCCCTGTGCCCTTGTGCTGCATGACTGCCTCCCCCTTTTACCCCTCTTTGTCCATTTCTCTCTTTTTTGGCCTAATTTTTCAAATAATCACTACCATGTGATGTCATCAGACTCCTCCCTCTCAAAATCCATTTGTACATTCCAGTCGCCATCAGATCTACCACCCTGTCCAATTTGCCCAATTCATGATTCTGCTTGATTTTATATTGTTTTTATAGTATTATGTCTTGCCACCCTTGTAAACCTGGAAGGAATTCAAAAGTAAACTTTGATAGAACAAATCCTTTTAGGATCGTTGGGAGCCAACACTGGCCGAAGCCGGGGTACACCCTGAACCATCGCAGTGCCAGCATACACTCAACCATTCATACTCACACTCACACCTAGGGGCAATTTTGAACGGCCAGTTAGCCTAATGTGCATGTCTTTGGACTGTGGGAGGAAACTGTAGTACTCAGAGGAAACCTACGCAAACATGGGGAGAACATGCCAAATGCCACGCAAACATGGGGCAGCCATAGCCTAATGGTTAGAGAAGCAGCTTTGGGACCGAAAGGTCACTGGTTCGATTCCCGAACTAGCAGGAAAAAAGTGTGGTGGTGGGGGAGTGAGCTGCACCTTCCCTTCCCTTCCTCCACCTTCATGGCTAAAGTGCCCTTGAGCAAGGCACCTAACCTCCAACTGCTCTTCGTGCGCCCCAATGTGAGTGGCAGCCTACTGCTCCGAGTGTCTGTGCTCACTGTTTACGTGTGTGTGTGTGCTCACTTTGGATGGGTTAAATGCAGAGGTAATAATTTCCCTAGCGGGATTAATGCAGTATATCAGAATTTAAAACAAAAAAAAACCATGCAAACTCCATACAAAAACGCCGAACCCAGGACCTTACTTTTACATTAATATTTACAGTATTTGGCAGATGGTCTTATCCAGAGTGACTTACAATTATCATTTTTATACAATGGAGCAATTGAGGGTTAAGGGCCTTGCTCAAGGGCCCAACAGTGGTGATAGTGGGGATTGAACCGCTGACCTTTGGATCGGTAACCCATCGCCTTAAACACTACGCCTCCACTGCTGCCCTTAAACAAATTAATAAATGAGGAGACTAAGGAATAAACCATTGCAAGGGGGAAACAATCAACAAATGGGGTAGAACAGGAATTATTTTTATAACCACACATCCCGGTTACTATTAAAATGGTGTCATGGTTGTTTAAAGAAAATATAATGCATGGCTTTATCAAACAGGCGGCACGGTGGCGCAGTGGTGAGCACGTCCGCTTCACAGCAAGAAGGCCTGGGTTCGATTCCCGGGCTCGGTGAGGGCGTTTCTGTGTGGAGTTTGCATGTTCTTCCCATGCTTGTGTGGGTTTTCTCCAGGTACTTGGGTTTACACAGTTCAAAAACATGCACGGTAGGCTAATTGGCTGTTCCAAAGCACACCTAGGTGTGAGAGTGAGTATGAATGGTTGCAAGTGTGCAACCATTGGTTGCGATGGCCAACCAACCCTGCAATGGCCTGGCAAGTTGTCCTGGGTGTACCCCGCCCTCACCCAGAGTCAGTTGAGATGGGCGCCAGCCTCCCTGTGACCCTAATTAGGATTAACCTGTTTAGAGACTGAATGAATGAATGGTTTTACCTAACAAGACATAATCATTCACATCGATGGAAATCCGGTTTACGAAGGACACTCGACATGAATCGGGTTCATACATTAAGTTTGTTGGGGGTTTACAATGCATTTCCATGCGCTCCTCACCAGGCTCATGAAGTCTCGACTCCTTTCAATTTGCAAGCTGAAAAGCTATTTAACAAATATAAACAAGTATTTTGGACACTCATGGCATACTTTCATGATTTTTTGGCAGTTAAATTTGGGTAAAAATCATGAAACAGTAGACAGATTGAGGCACTGCCTAAAAGCGGAGCTCCCATGAGATGTCTGTGAGCTGTTTCTTTTCTCTCCATAATTTAAAAAGTTAGTTTGAGCTCTTTGCAAAAATCAGTAGAAGCATTGTCAACAATACTCGTATACTTAATTAGTTGTTGTTCTGATATCCTTTTTATTTAAAAATTATACATTCCTGGATATGTCAAGTTCCTACCAAAGTGCTAACATCTAATCAGCATCTCAGTGCATAACAGCCAATCAGCATCATGATGCAAACGGATACAAAATCAAGCCGATGCTTTCTGTATGGTGCGTGACTCACTTTAGAAAGCTACTGTTAATTAATATCTACTGTATTTTACACTGCACTTTAAAAAAAAAATCAGTTTATAGTTATGTATTGGTTAGCACTTCCAACTCACAGCAAGAGGGTCCTGGGTTTGAGTCCCGGGCTCGGCTCGGGCCTTTCTGTGTTGCATTTGCATATTCTCCCTGCGCTTGTGTGGGTTTATATGGGTACTCTGGTTTCCTTCCACAGTCCAAAGACTTGCACATTAGGCTAATTGGCTGTTCCAAATTGCCCCTAGGTGTGAGTGTGAGTGTGAAAGACCTTCTTGCTGTGAGGCGGACGTGCTAACCACTGCGCCAGGGATAAATAGTTTATTGTAACTAGTTATGCTGTGAACACCAGGAGCAAAAGAGTTAACTGGTCTTCAAAGAGGGCGTATTGCAGGTCAGTCTGGGGGTGGATTTCAC
Organism: Tandanus tandanus; assembly: GCA_039654325.1. Taxonomy (NCBI): domain Eukaryota; kingdom Metazoa; phylum Chordata; class Actinopteri; order Siluriformes; family Plotosidae; genus Tandanus; species Tandanus tandanus. The sequence continues at coordinate 25,902,288 of JBCNYH010000007.1, read as the reverse complement.
CAGCGTCAGATTGCACGAATCCTTGGGATTCCTCTTGGCACAGTGAACAGAGTGATTGTACAATTCACCAGCAAACGCATCCCACTCAGGTCGACCTGGGCTCTCTGTCATGCGTCTGTCACACGGACTGTTGAAAATAATCCCCGTTGTAAGGAAACGGAGTACTGCTGTGAGGAATCTCCACCAACTTGCCGACTATGTATATGTATATCTACGCATAAATCTTTACATAAATAATGACGTCGTCTCTGTACACACCTGGAGTTCATGTAGAACATTGAGGTGGTTTCCTAACATGCCTAACCAGTGCAATATTTACTCACATTTCCATAAAGTTACTGTTGGAAAACCTGCACATTTCATATCTGATGCAATTAAAACTATATCCCGAGTATAATAAAATACTGAGTGTATTAGGGCTTGTTATTGTACTTTTCCTTGTTGCCGGTGAGGCACCCTGGTGCTTTTCCCAACCTGAACTGTAGATATATTGTATCTTTAAAAAAAGGTTTAAGTTACATAAATAGACTGTAATTAGTTTTTAGAATAAAGCTTTAAAAGTAGTTTGCACACAGTGTTCTAGGTACAAATGTGCAAAAAGTGTACGCTTGAGGATACCGACTCAGTTATAACAAATTCTACACTTTAGTGAGTGTACAGCAGGATATTACCATTATATTCTTTGCTTACCATCATTATTATCAAAGTGGGCCATGGATCAAATAAGACTGTAAATCCGTTTACAACAGAGTGTGCTATTGATGAAGAACACTGGCGCTACTCTATCCACACCCCCTGCATGGATCATGTAGTGACATCCTCCAGACACACCAGTCAGTCTACCGATCTCTATTTCATTTTATAGCATTAAGCAGATGTTAGCATGCTGACAATATTGCAACATTATACCATGTTTATATGCAAACGTGCCACCGTGGGGTGGGGGGGGGGGGGTGGGGGTGGGGGGTAATTTATCAACAAAATATGCAAAGACTCCAACGAAGACCGCAGAAGTTCAAACGAGTCGACAGTGATATTCAAGTGGCTCCTGAGTGGTGCAACAACAACAACAACAATCACCCAATCATCAGGACATTGCAAGTTTGAATCCCATTGGTGCTGCAGCCATAACTGGTTGTTAATCCAAGACAGGAAAATTATTACACTGGTGGAATGGCATACTCTCTCTCTTCTGTCAACCACAGTGACACTAGCCAATCATGGGTATCTATGACCACATGTATGCTATACAGGGTGCATGATGTTTTCCTGTGCATGTGTTATGCTTCTGTGTGCATAAGCAAAAGTTTAAAAAGATGTTGACTTTATGAGTCTCAAAGGAAGCACATCCATCCCCATCCGTTCATTTTTTGAACCGCTGAAGCCGAAGGGTCATGTGGAGGCTGGGCGGTGTACACCCTGGACAGCTAGCCAGACCATTGCAGGGCAGAAACATGCTGACGGCAACCCAATGGCCTGATCTTTACAAAAGTCAGCAATGGTTCTTTTACATGTCTCTCAGACATTGAAAGACAGTGAGAGACATGGCTGGCCTTTTATAACCCAGTTAGCTGCACTGGGGGAGATGAAGCACATGTTAGCCTTAAACCTCCATGGCTGGTTGTGGTCATATTACAATGGAGAACTGGAATTATGAAGAAGATCAAATCAGAGAGTAAAATTGGGGCAGATTAAAGAAAGAAGAACAAAAAGAAAATATCCCAAATAAACAAAGACTGGGAGGCATGGTGGCGTATTGATTAGCACTTCCAACTCACAGCAAGAAGGCACTGGGTCTAAGTCGCAGTCCTGGTATGGGTGTTTCTGTGTTGAGATGGCATATTCTTCTCGTGCTTGCGTGGGTTTCCTCCGGGTACTTCAGTTTCCTCTGACAGTTCAAAGACAGGCACATTGGGGTAATTGGATATTCTCAATTGCACTCAAAAGTGTGAATAGTTGTGTGTGTTGGCCCTGCGATGGTCTGGCAAGCTGTTAGCCAGTTGGCTGGGATGGACTTCAGCCTCCCTGCAACCATAATAAAGAATGAAACAAATCAGAAAATGACATGATGTAAAAAAAAAAAAACCACACAAAGAGTTCAAACCAGAAAGTAAAAGTACAGAACACATCAGGACAAAAAGCAGAAAAGAGAGCAGGGGCATCAGAGCATCAATATACAGAAAGACATAACATACATACATCCTTTGTTTATACCACTTATTGACCAGGGTTGCTGGGCAAGCTGGAGCCAATCCCTGCTGACTTCAGGTGTTAAGTATACACGTTAAACAAGTCGCTAGTCTATTGCTAATCGCTAACACAACGACAAACAACCATTCCTGCTCACATTAGGAATTTTATAGTAGCTAACATGCACAGCCTGTCGACTGTGGGAGGAAAACCAGAGAAATGTGATCGATGGGTGTGAGGTGTCCAGGGTCTGGCTCTTGCCCAGAGTCAGAAGGATGGATGGATGGATGCGATCTAGTTTCCAGAATCTTTCTCAGCTCACATCAGCTTGCCATGGATCCAGTGTCAGGGCTGGTCCTTTAATGCTGTACTCACAATCCATTCTGTTCGTATCCACCCACAGTAATGAAGTCAGTCAGTCTAACTCCCAAATATAAAGGTTATAAGGTTAATATCAGTTAGTTCTTATTAGGCTTGTCTAGGTGGGTGTCACAGTCGGTAGTTCCTGCCTCACATCTCCAGGGTATGTGGAGATGCACATGTTTTTTTCTGTTTGCGTGGGTTTCCACCGGATTCTCCAGCTTCCTCCCACCTCCAAAACACATTCCTGGATTGATTACACTAAAGTAACTCCTATGAGTGTGTGTGTGTGTGTGTGTGTGTGTGTGTGTGTGTGTGTGTGTGTGTGTGTGTGTGTGTGGAGGAGGGGAGAGGGAGGGGGGTCTTAAGCAGTTACTGAACATGAATGCACAGCCGTTAATGCTACTAGAGTTTTTAACATCATAAATGAAACCATGAGAAATAGAAAACAAGTCTATTCTTTTGAGCTGAAAAATAAATAAATAAATAAATAATAATCGGAGGAGAATAGCAATCATCTCTTTTTGTTATCTAGTTTTCATTTCCGAGTGCCTTCTACCTGAATAAAAGCTAAATAATCTCACACACATGCACGTATCATTGTGTTCGGCAGCATTCCTGGACTGCCTCTGAAATAAACTAATAAGAGTGTTTACTTGGATTGAACTGAATACGGTCTTTTAAAACAATAATTCTACAGTTACTTTTCTAAACTCTGAACTGCAGTTTTTGTTTATGTGAAGAGGAGTCGTGAATATGGAGGAAGTGTTTTCTTTGTTAAGCACTGAGTCTATAGGCGCATAATGATGACATCAAATGGCACCGTAATGTTTACAGCCAGGTCCTGGATTCAAGTCGGTGAGGACGTTTCTGTGTGAAGTTTGCATGTTCCTCCTGTGCTTGTGTGGGTTTCCTCCGGGAACTCTGGTTTCCTTCAAACATATGCACATTAAGCCAATTGGTTTTTACAAAGTGCCCCAAGGTGTGTGGGGGTTGTCCCTGTGATGGACGGGGTATACTCCACCTTTTTCCCAGAGTCATGTGAGACAGGCTTCAGCCTTCCTGCGACCATTCTTAAGAAACCACCCACTTGATTCTGTGTCCCTGTGCATCGTGATGCTGATTGGCTGTTATGCATCGTGATGCTGATTGGCTGTTCGCTCTTTGGCAAGACCTTAACAGATTCTGACATTTGGGAATGTAAAAATAACTTTAAAAAAACCTTTAAAGGATTTGATTATTGTTGAAGGAGCACTGAAGGGATGTGTGTACTTGTTTGACTGTTAAGTCCAAATATCTACCAACAAAATCTCTTGCTGACTTTTTAACTGTCTTTTTAAGGTCTGATTGAATACATTAATAATAAAAAAGTTTCCTTAATTAACTTAATAAAACATTATTTCATACCATTATGCTTGTCCCATTATTTCAGCTTAATATTTAACATCCTGCAATCTACCCATGAGATTCATGTATTGGATATTAGCTTAGAATTCTTCTGAACACTGTTTCACAAATAGGAAGTAGGTCTTGGTTTCTGTTGGTCTAATGATTTGTAGCTCATTTACAAATGTTCAGGTGGTTAAGGTTCAGTAGAAAATATTGAATTTAAATAATGACATTTAATGAGATATTACAGAAGTCAAAATAACACTTTAATATACTTTTTCTAACAACTTGAGGTTCAGGGCTGCTATACAGTCTCTCTCAACCCAAACGTTCCTCTCTCTCTCTCTCTCTCTCTCTCTCTCTCTCTCTCTCTCTCTCTCTCTCTCTCTCCCTCTCTCTCTCTTTCTCTC
>JBCNYH010000007.1:25879376-25896333 GCA_039654325.1 Tandanus tandanus | reverse complement strand
ATATATATTTCTCTCCTCATTTGTGCCATCCCGAGCCCAAGCATCGTTGTGTAACACTATCACATGCAGCCTAATGAGGCATTAGTGTGTGCCTGGATGTTTTCCTGGATAAACTTGACACTTGATACATGTTTAATTGGAATGATTGCGAGCCCACCGAGGAGATGGGTCGCTCCTCTTCGTCTCCTGTTCAGGCTTGCTCCTTTCTGAGGAGGAATGAGAGGAGTGACGTGATCTGTTGACAGAAATCATTCAGTCGACTGACAGAGCCAGACTCGCTGGCACAGAGATAATGGGATAGGGGAGGAACGACCAGACGTGCGCTTTTTTCTCGTTTTTTTCTCTCTCTGTTTTTTCTCTCTCTCTCTCTCTCTCTCTCTCTCTCTCTCTCTCTCTCTCTCTCTCTCTCTCTCTCTCTCCACAGAACAGACAATGATACGGGTACACAATGTGTACACTCTGCGAATTGTCATGCAGCCAAAGTGCTTTTGCTCTTATCATTTTTACACCCTCCCCCATCTCCATTAACGAGTCTGAATAAGCTCTTCATAGCCTTAAGAAAAGCTCATCTTTGTAAAGTTTTTAAAAGCTAGTACCTGCCTGCTAAGTGCGACCCACATGATGCCCTTAAATATGAAGACTCAGAAGTACAGCTTTAATTATTTATAACACTAAATAGGGCAGCGCTTCTCATTATGAGTCGCAGCAGCTACACACTGGCGCAGATGAAGCTGGATCCTCTGCATAGCTGGGAGAGAAATACTCGGCAAGAGCACTCCCTCAACCATGTGCGTGCGCGGCTTTGTAAACAAAATCTGTCCGCGCATTATTTAATTACAGCCTGTCTTGAAATGTTGGCGTTATTGTTAATATTTATCACATTGCGACATTCAGATTGTCATGTAGGACTGAGCTGCTGGAGTTTACACAACAGCTATTCACAGCGCTTCTCATTATTCATGTGTATGGCCAGGTTTATACTTTATTCTAACTACTTTAACTTAGAATAGTGTGTGCTCACAAAGCAGCTGTGTTCACATTCTCTTGCACAGTACATTATATAAGTACACCCTTTGAACTTGTCCTTATTTTGTAATGTTACAACCTGGGATGGGCGGCATGGTGGCATAGTGATTAGCACGTCCGCCTCGCAGCAGGAAGGTCCTGGGTCTGAGCCAGGTGCCTGGAGAGGGTGTTTCTGTGAGGAGTTTGCATGTTCTCCCTGTGTTTCCGTGGGTTTCCTCCAGGTACTCCAGTTTCCTCCTACAATCCAAAGACATGCATATTAGGCTAATTGGCTGTTCCAGATTGGTCCTAGATGTGAATGGTTGTGTGGGTTGGCCCTGTGAAGGATGGGAGAGCTGTTTAGGTACCCTACCCTTCCCCAGAGTAGGCTACAGCTTCCCCAGGACACTAATAAAGGGTAAGGCAGTGTAGTGCATTAATTGGAATTGTATGTCATGATTCTACAAAAATATCCCATAATAATTGAACTGGGGTAAAGTCTATATATTCTGCAAAATTATATACAAATAAAAACTGAAAACAAATGATTGCATAAGCATTCATTCATTAATACTACTAGGGTCATGGGGAGGCTGGAGCTTATCTCTGGGTGAAGGCAGGGTGCACCCTAAACAGTTTGCCAGGTGCACAGCCAGCACATGCTATATAAATGTTGACACTCGCACCTAGGGTCAATTTGGAACAGCCACTTAGCCTAATGTGCATGTGTTTGGGCTGTGGGAGGAAACTTGATTACCTGGAGAACACCCATGCAACATGTGGAGAAAACTTGCAAACTCTACATGGAAATGCCTTCACCAAGCCTAGGACTTGAACCCAAAACCTTCTTGTTGTGAAGCAGATGTGCTAACCAGTATGCCACCGTGCCGCCTAATTGGATAAGCTTTCATCCCTAAATTAGTCCTGCTGCAAAAAGTCAACCAGAGTGCAATTAAGTGTCATGTGAGGACAATAGAAATACCTTGCTTCCTAGAAGACCCCCAGTTTCTTAGAGTACATTCTATAAAAAAACAAAAACAAAAAAAAAACCCTTTAAATCAAGAAGCTATCGAAAAAAAGGTTCAAAACAAAAAAGCAGTTTTAAAAAGCACTGGTCAGGCTTTGGTGATTAACAAAGAGTCCCAAAACTTTGAACATCCTGTGGAGTATCATTAAACACATTATTAAAAAATGGAAAAGATATGGTACAACTGAGACTCACTAGACTGCCTGGAGGAGATTGTTTACCAAAAGTCTGAGTAGTGGATTAGTCAGAGAAGCAAACTTAACTCTGAACATGATGCTATCATCAGCCAAAGGCATCAGTCAACATGATGCTACTGCCACCATGCTGCACACTTTTGTTTTAAAATAATACTGTTCTGAACCATGAATTATATTATAAGTGCTGTATATTATGATATCTATAACAATTCATTAATTCGTTCATTTGTTGAATCGCTTAATCCTACTAAGGTTGCAGGGAGGCTGGAGCCTATATCAGCCGGCCTTGGGCAAAGGCGGGGTACACCCTGAACAGCTCACACACACACAACCTCTCACGCTCACACCTAGGGGCAATTTGGAACAGCCAGTTAACCTAATGTGTATGTCTTTGGGCTGTGGGAGGAAAGCCGGAGGAAACCCGAAGGAAACTCTCACAAGCAAGGGGAGATCATGCAAACTCAACACAGAAATGGCTTCGCTGAGACCAGGACTCAAACCCAGGACCTTCTTGCTGTGATGTGCTAACCACTATGCCACCGTGGTGCCCAACAATAACAATAACAACCCTTATACACCCCCCTTTCTCCCCTTTTTTTAGATACTAGTAGAGTCATGTTATAGTTTTACAGTTCGGTCCTTTTACGTTATAGGTTTTAACACTGCAAAATGTGGAAAGGTTGAAAGGGACTTAGTATTTATGCAAGCCACTGTAAGCATTTCTGAAAACAATAGACTACAGCAAGGGTAGGGATTCAAAAAAAAACATATAATATAGCTTAGTCATCCATACCATTTTGTGGGTTTTTTATGTCCTATAAATCTCCATTAAATGTGCCAAAAGTAAGTTTCTTAAATGGGGTGTTGAAATGTCACACCCACTGTTGCAGTCATTGTAATTTACTCTAAATAGATTGACATTTCTATCATTCTTCCCGTGTAGACGGATACACCACTGATGATATCGAGTTTTACTGGAGAGGAGGAGATGGAGCTGTGTCTGGAGTGGAGCGCATCGAGTTGCCCCAGTTCTCTATTGTGGACTACAAGCTCATCTCGAAGAACGTGGTGTTTTCCACAGGTATACGGTTTCCCCAGCACTCATGATTTATAGCCACATTTGGGTGAGTGATGAGTAGGCAAGCATGATCACTGAGAATGAGACTGGGTATATTTTACATATTACATGCTAAGGAACCATATTCAAAGGTCAGTCAAACATTTCTGGAAAATGTCCTGTATATTTGGCTGTAACTTAATTAATGGCGTCTTCAAAATATTGACAATTAAAATTTTATTTAAAGACAATGAATTTTATTTGGGACATTAGCTTGAAATCTCTTTTTCTTGGCTGCTGTTTACCAGGTTCATACCCCCGTCTATCACTGAGCTTCAAGCTGAAGAGGAACATTGGCTACTTCATCCTGCAGACCTACATGCCATCCATCCTGATCACCATTCTGTCCTGGGTCTCGTTCTGGATCAACTACGATGCCTCTGCTGCCCGTGTAGCTCTAGGTAGGAATTTGTTCTGTGTATTTCAGGGTATAGTTTGAAGAAAAAATGCAATTTGCATGATGGTAACGTTATTGCTTGTCACTCTAAGCCAGTCTTGGTTAACATATTAATTTTGAGATGAGGCAAACATTGTAAATATATTTCTAGGCCAAATTGTTTTACATTTGCCTTTTATTTATGGCATTTGACAGACACCCTTATCCAGAGCGACTTACAGAAGTGCTTTGAAGTTATTATCAGTGAATACATTCTGATCATGGTTCACTAAGACAGGCAGTACAGGCAGGTACCATCAGTCAAAACTCAGATAGTATTTTTTTTTTTATTAAACATAGTGGTAATCCAGGTACTTCCAAAAAAGGTAGGTTTTCAGCTGTCGTTTGAAGACACTTCTCTAGGAGAAGCTCATTCCACCACCTCAGACAGAGAAGACTTTAGATGCATGTCTTTCTTGTCCCTTGATAGAAAGAGGGACCAGTCAAGCAGTACTGAAGGATTGGAGGGAGCATGGTGCAGTGTGAGGTGTGATAAGTGCTTTAATATTGGAGGGTACAAGTCTATTTCTGGCTTTGTACGCAACCATTAGTGTTTTAAATCTGATGTGAGCAGCTACAGGAAGCCAGTGGATAGAATGTAGCAGTGGAGAACTTGGGAAGCTTGAAAACAAGCCATGCAGATGCATTCTGGATCAGTTGCAGAGGTTGAATGGGGCTCAGAGACAGACCTGCCAAGAGTGAGTTATAATAGGCTAGCCTTGAGATGACAAGGGACCGAACAAGTATGTGAGTTTCTTGATTATTGTTTTTTTTTTTGGGTGCTCTTTAGTGCAGATGCTGCACATTTACAGTGGCATAGGATTTTGCATTTGTACATATCCATGGTGCAACAAAAAGACAAAAAGAGCAATGAATGAAATTTCTGTTTTAGTAGAAGAGCAATATGATACACATAGAAGCTGGTATAAGATTTTATAGCATCATAATGATTCAGGTGAAATCTTTCTGCTGGGTTTAGCAGACTGACTGATGATGAATACATCCAATGTGGTACAAGTCCAACTTAACTGCAAACTTTAACAGTCAAGTTTATTAGAGCAGAAAGTATGTTATACACTTAATACAAGTCATACACAGATCAGCCATATTATTATAACCACCCGCCTATTATTGACTATACACTGATCGGTGTATAGTCACAATCTGAATTAGATACAACCCTCACCAGGTAAATATTAGCCGTAGTTTAGTAGTATAGAAGTAAATGGCCATTACATTTGAGTTTATGAACTAATGAAGAATTAGCAGTTGCACCAAGTAGCATAATTTTAACCTAGCCTTAAGTTAGAACTATATACAACTATGGTGATTTTGTTCAAGGGCGGAACAGAGGCGTATTGATTAGCACTTCTGCCTTACAGGACGAAAGTCCTGGGTTTCAGCCACCTGCCTGGAGAGGGTGTTTCAGTTTGCATGTTTTCCCCATGTTTGCATAGTTTCCTCCACATGATCTAGTTTCCTCTTCCAGTCCAAATACATGCACATTAGGCTAATTGAATTTTCTCGATTGCCGCAGGTGTGAGTATGAATGGTGTCAGTGTTGGCCCTGCGATGGTTGAGTGAGCTGTTCAGAGTGTACCATGCCTTTCCTGGAGTCGGCTGGGATAGGCTTTTAGCTTCCCGCAACCCTGATTATGAGTAAAGCAGTTTGGAAAATGAAATTATTTTGTTTAAAGTGTATAATGTCTTGGAGTAAAAAAAAGAAGAACATGTGTTTCACGTTTTATTATGAAATGAACTACTCTAATACCAGTGTAAGGCCAAGCGCTGACTTTAGCTGGCACAATTTGCTGCGATTTTCTGATTGATTAACTGAATTGATTGTGGTGTTAACTAATGCTGTGTTGCAGGAGTGTACATTGTATGCATTGCAGAGCAAGTTCCTATCTTATTCAACAACAAGTAACAGTCAAAACAAAGAGACGTACTAACAGTTTTGTTGTTACCAAGTGGGAAGGGAGGGAAAAAGCTCTCTTTTATTTCTAAACATTAATCTGCCAGATTTAATTATGAATGAAAATCATGTTAGAATGTCATACCAAAATGTACCGTTACATTAAGTAAAAATTTGAAGGGCTGAGAACCACAGTGGTCTAACCCCAAAAATGAGATAAGGTCATATTTTGACAGATGTGGATAAGGTCTATGCGTGTCAGAATTACCTCTTCATCTTCGTTATGACCATGAATCATATCGTGAGCATTACCCCTGATTTTTTTTTATATTGCAAAAACTTTTGTCATTTTTCTCAAAAACAGCTTTCTGTTGGTTAGACCACTCTGGTTCTTAGCTCAATGTGTCATGATATGATTCCTTAATGTGCCCAGATAGATGTTGATTTCTATATCTTTCGATATCTTTTTTCCCCACGAATGACTACTTGGTGCTTTAAAAACGATCATTTTCATCCATCATCCACGAAAAACATCACGTTAGGCGTCATTCTCCTGTTCCGCTTGTTTTATGGCATCGTACATTGTGCATCGGTACAGATAGATTTAAGATGAAATGCATCTAGGGAATGATTATGTCTCACATCACTATTTCTGACTGGGGTATTTTGACTTTATTGACGGTTCCATTGCACATTTCCTGATGTGTACAGCATGCTTCCGGGCTTGTGGATCAATTACGCGATATCATCTGCCCCAAGCAAGAGAAAAGCTTTCTAATCATAAGTCCTGAGGGATTCCAGTAGATCACCAAAAGTCCAGTACAATATGTCTAATGTGCACTGGATGCACAAAGTAACCTCCGGTAGAAACCCTAGATGCTTCGTGATCAAGCCTTCTGGCCATAAGCTTTCCCAAACTAAATTAGACGACGCCTGGGTTTATGTGGGTGTAAAAATTACCTGACTTCAATAAAAGAGCTCTCCGGCTTTAGCACATCCATCGCTGATCTGATCTTCTGCCTCTGATTATGCTGACAAAATGAACACTGAATGGTCGTCCTGTGGATAAGATGTGATTTACCATTCCTCCAATCTGCACAGCGAGACATGTGACAGATGTGTTCCACCTCTGTGTTTATCCTATTTATAGTGAAACACAACAGCTGGATGAGAAGCTCACCTCCTTTCTTGTTTTCTCTTTCTGAGCTCCTGAGTCTAGTTCTCTTTGGGATCTTGACTTCTACTCTTTGTCTAACTTTCCAGACAAAGTATGTGTCAGGTTTATTCCATAATTGCATGTGTGCTTCAACGATTTTATTGTGCGTACAGATGTTAAACACCTTAACCACAACAGAGGTGGATTGTAACAAAGCCCAATTTAATTACATTGTGAGGTTTATTAAGTATCTCTACTGCTTGATTTTATTTACTACGTTTCAAAGCAAAAATTTACTCTCGATAGTCACTACATTTCTGTATAATCTCATAATGTGGGAGGCATGGTGGCATAGTGGTATGCACATCCGCCTAACAACAAAAAGGTCCTGGGTTCTATTCCTGGGCTTGGGTGTTTCTGTGTGGAATTTGCATGTTCTTCACGTGCTTGCATGGGTTTCCTCCGAGTACTTCGGTTTTTTCCCATAGTCCAAAGACAAGTCCAGGCTGACTGGCTGTTCCACATTTCCCCTAGGTGTGAGTGTGCGTGTGAATGGTTGTGTATGTGTGTTGCGCTGCAATGGTCTGCTGAGCTGTTCAGGGTGTACCCCACCTTTCCCCAGAGTCACCCACATAGGCTCCTGCCTCCCTGTGATGCCAATAGGATTATATGGTTTGGCAAGTAAGTGAGATCAGTGTCATGATGCGACTTTTTAGTAGTGGCACGTCAATACAATATATTTTTTCAGACGGTGATTTTTGTTACTCGCTTAGTACTGGTAATGAGTTATATTGATTATTTGTGCAGTAATCAATCAGAACTTAATGGATTTAGGTCTGTATATATTTCTATAGTGTGCACCATGACCACAAAACATGTCCACATGTGTATTTGTGCAATTGTTCTTTATTATGTTAGCTAACGGGTGTGCATCAGCTAGCGACATGATTAGGTTATATTGAATAGGTTTTGAGTGGAGACTAAAGTTTGTTTAACTTCAGTAAAGCACCTCTGTACCGCTGTAAGAAAAATATTTTTCACTGCTGTTACTGTATCAGAATCCCTCACTGTCATGAGATTTGGATAGTGACTGAAAGAATGAGATCGTGGATACAACAGCTGAAATGGGTTTCCTTCGGAAAAGAGTGTCTGGACTTAGCCTTAGAGATAGGATGAGGAGCTCAGACATCCAGGAGGAGCGCGTGGTAGAGCCGCTGCCCCTGCACATCGAAAGCAGTCGGCTGAGGTGGTCTGGGCATCTGATTTGAATGCTTCCCGGTTGCCTCTTTTTAGAGGTTTTTAGACGGCATGCCCAACTGGGAGGAGGTCCCAGGGAACGCTTTGGTATCCCCCAGAAGGAGCTAGAGCGTGTTGCCGGGGAGAAGGATGCCTGGGGTTTCCTCCTACATCTGTTGCCTCTGCGACCCGTCCTTGGATAATCAGCCTGTAATGGATGGATGGATTCACCTAGCATTGACTGATTTTTTATTTTATTATCATTATTTTTTATATCATAAGCTAGTATTTGCTGCAGCACTGTTTGCTGTTGTTTTCTGTTAAGAATGTACTTAGTTTTATATGCGAGGTCTTTTATCAGGTTATTTGTACTGGTGGAAGATGGCTTTGTTCTTCCTCTTGTCATTTCCGCAAAGCACATTCTATGCATAAAACATACAGGGAATTGTCCTGATTGCCCCTAGGTGTAAATGTGAGTGTTAATGGTTGTGCATCTGTGTTAGCCCTGTGATGGTCTGGGAAACTGTTCACGGTGTACTCTGCCTTTACCCAGAGTCTGGTGGGATGGGCTTCCCCGCGACCCTAATAAAGGATAAAACAATGTGGCAAATGAAATAAAAAATGATGAAACACCAAACCAGATCACTGTAATTCTATGTTGCTTGTTCATTACTGGGATACTGTACATTATGACTACATCACATATTATCATATGGTATCAGAACTGACAGCAGAATTGGATCAATTCCCAGCATCAACGTGTGCACTGGTGCATTCTCCCCTTTCCTTTGAAGCGTCAGACTGTTTTAAGGAGTCCCTAACCAAATTTTAACAGATGGTAAAGTAAGAATGAGACCTAATTTACATCATAATAATACATCAGTGGTAAGAATTAGACCTAAGATACATCATAATAATACATCAGTGTTATCAATCTGCTGCTAAGTACACTTTGTACACTGCCCAACTCAAAAATGTCCAGCACTCTTTTGTTTTGTTGTTCTGCCTTTAGCCCCTATTACAGTGTGTAATCCCATAGCATTGTTTCAACAAACCCACGCAACATCACAACATTTATTTCCATCCAGTGTCGGGTTCATGTTTTACCAATGTCTTGAAATGATGAGGGAAAAACTGAACCACTCCATAAGGTCCTCTCCAGCACATCCCGAAAAACTTTCATTAGGGTTAAGGTCAGGACTCTGGGGTGCCGATACATATGTGAAAAATAATTCCTCATGCTCCCTGAACCACTCTTTCACTATTTGCCCCAATTTTTATCCGTACCATCAGGGAAGGAAAAGTGCATTGATGTGATAACCTGCTCATTCAGTACATTCAGGTTCATTTTATTGCCACATTAATGTTGCTGAGCCTCGACCGAATGACATGGTGAATACATGATGTAATCAAGGCTAAAGTCTCTCCAACAAAACTTTAGACTATGGGACTTTTTTACACTTTACACATTTTTTTGGGCCAGACAATGTAATTATCACTGCAATTGATGTTGTGAAATTTGGCTAGTTTATTTCACCACTGTTATTATCATATCACTAGCAAACGCTTGCCAGAGTAAGAATAAAGCTGTTGTAATTTAGTCTTAATGGGAGTCATGGTGGTATAGTGATCAGCACGTCCACCTCACAGCAACAAGTTTGCGGATTTGGTGAAGACGATTCTATATGAAATTTGCATGCTCTCCCCATGCTTGTGTTTTCCTCCCACAGTCCAAAGGCATGCATATTAGGTAAAATGATTGTGTGCGTGTGAATGGTTGTGTGTAAGTTGGCCCTGCGATGGTCAGGCAAGCTGTTCAGGGTGTACCCTACCTTCGCCCAGTTTTGGCTGAGATAGATTCCAGCCTCACCGTGAGCTAATATCTTCCCATATTCCTTTGATTTGAAGAATTTAAAACTTTACACCTTCTTTTACCCGAGTGTTTTTATGTGCTTGGAGATTTTCATTACATTTAGTATCTCTGGCTTTGGGGCTGAATAAGAAGCAGCATTTGATGTATGACTGAAAGACTTGGACCTGGCCTACTTGCGCCTACTGTATGTCTGCAGTAAGGACTGTGTATTTGCAGTCCGAGCGGCGACTGGGAAAGGAAGAGTAAAGCTCTGCAGATAGAGCTGCACTTGGGAGCGTTTCCATGTCTTCCATTCGACAGCCGTGTTGTCACACAGATTTATGGATTCATCTTACGGTTCTTTTTGAGAATGATAAATGGTGACGTTATATAAGTATTAAGTTTGCCTGAAGTGAGGTTATTTAATATCTTGTAATAAGAAGCTCCTCTAGTTCTCTAGGCTGCAGTATCGCTGTAAGGTTTCTCATAACTGTAGAGTGCGATTGAATCCAGTAGTACAGAGAGGTATGCCTGCAGAGGGATTACACTATTTGAGCTTTGGCAGAGCTGTTTCTTAAATAAATAAATAAATATATATATATTCCTGCACAAAGATGGGAACATTACAGTTGGAAAATAAATAAGGAAATCTGAGCCATTAAAGTGACGAATTATAGTTAAGAAATTATATTACTTTCTTGTGAAATTCTTTGCTTTAGAAAGTGAAACTGTTTTCACTATGCGTCTGTATCTTGTGTTGGTTTAAAATAATAACAAATTAAGATTGGTTGGAGGTGGTTGTGTGCATTCGCTGGGACACTGGGGATATATGCAGCCACAGTTAAAGTGGGATGTTGCTGCATGTTAGGTTCCACCTTTTGATTTTGTCTACACTGAATATTAAGAGAAAAAGACACGATTGCATTGCAATTCAAGCAAAGAAATGACCATGTGTTTAGTTTTAGATACCCCCACCCCTGCTCAGACATGACCTTACTTCATCGGGCCTGTGGAGAACACAGGAACACAGCACACAGGCTTGTGGTCGACAATTTTCTCTCTTTATTTTGGCAAAACTTAGAAATAAAAGAAATCAAATCACGTGTACTCACTTTTACATAACACTGTACTAGTGACTGTCCCCAAATATATTCACACATTGAAACATTGGAACACTGGCAGGTAAATATTTTCAAGTCACCTTGTCGTAGACCTCGTTATGCTTTCTCACTAACAAGAAGAGACTTTTTTCATTGGTTCTTCATTTTTGTTGTTTGCCCCCAATTTGTAATCTGATTAGCTGAAATCTTAAAAAAAAAATCTGAAAAGATTTACTGGAAACATTTTCCGACTTTCTGGAAGGTCCGCTGTGACCTAAAAACTGCCACTGGCAAAAGGAGCCATATTTCACCCACCTTGTAGTCACCTCCCGAAGGATTACATGTTAAACATGTGCTGGTGGTTGTGGGAAAAAAATGTCATGAATAAAAGCTTCTCTGATTGGCTTCTGGGGGAACCCTAAAAGGCTTTATGTAGAACTTGACAACAGAAAGTTCTCACTCACTCACTCACTCTCTCATGTGCCGAACCAATTAATCCTACTAGGTTTGCATGGATACTGTTGCCTATTTCAGCCGACACTGGGCAAAGGCAGGGTACACCCTGAACAGCTCGTCAGACCATTGCTGGGCAACACACACAACCATTCACCCTCACATCTAGAAGCATACTGGAATAGTCAGTTAGCACACCAGTTAGCGCACCTGTTTTCAATCACACCTGATCATGTATTCCGTATATAAGGACTCTGAACTTACACAAACACTTTAAAGTTTTGCTCTGTTACTTGTTCCTAGTCATAACAAAGCCTTTTTCTGCTGATTGTGTTTTCTCTGTATGACAGGTTTTGTGTTTCTATCACCATTTACCTGCCTGGACTTTGACATTCTGCTTATATGTATGATTACCTGCCTCTTCTGCCATGATTTGGATTATCTCTAGTGTGTTGTTTGCATGATTGATTGAAATCTGCCTATCGCTCATTTATGAATTTGAACTGTGTCTGAATTTGTCTGCCTCATTTAATTCATTAAATCTTTTGATCTGCATCTTGCATCCCCGGATTCCTCTGTTACACACTGGTGTAACACAGGCACAAACGCCAGAGCATCAGCGACTGCATTTCATCCATAATGTTTGTTTTGGTGTCTTGAGCACAAACTCTCGAGACACTGCCAGTGTCATGACAATGATATATCATTTTATCCAAAACTATCATTGTGTCCGAAACTCTCTGTTTTCCCTGTCCACATTACAACACAAGCCTGCCTTCAAATATACAGTCTACACCTCAGGGAGTGTTTTCTCTAAAACACATTTTCACTAAAATGCATTTTCAGGGTGAAAGGAAGAGCTAAACTGAGGTTAGTAAGGACATAACCTTAGTTTTCCCCCAAAAAAGTTCAACTGAACAGCCTTTCAGATAGAATAACACATTATTGTAGAGTTCAATGCAGGGTGTATGGTGAGTGAGGTGTCCATGTTACTGTCATCTTAGCTGGGTGTGGATTTCTATTATATCCATATCCATATTATATCTTTATTCTGTTTTTATTTATTGGTTTTTATTGGGATTTTTTATATACTGGTTTATCATGTGAGGAATAGAGCCGTTAAGGGTGAGCTGGTACAGAACAATAATGAATACCTGGAGATTGATACTGCAACAGTTTGCCAGTGCTAACATTTTTTGTTAATTAAGGAATGAAATGTTGTATTTTATTAAACTATTTACAGCTATTTTATTACTGTGAAATCTCTAAACAAGTTACTTCCTTGTACCACATAAATAAAAGAAGCCACTTTATACAGTCATCCCTCAGCCGCCCTACTTTTTTCTCTCCAGAAAACGTAAAAGGAACGTCTTATTTTGACTGTTAGACAGGACTTCCAAATATGCTAAATAAACGTTTCCTCAGAGAAAACTTCACCATATCAACCACTAATCTTTTCCCAATGCTTGTACTGGTTTCTTCTTGGTAAGACACTGAACTCGATGGAGGAATTATATATCCCGTCTTGCCTGGGAACGCCCTGGGAATGCTGGAGAGTGTCGCTGGGGAGAGAGATGCCTGGGTTTCCCTCCTCGACCTGTTGCTTCCACGAGTCAACCTTGGATAAGCAGAGGGAAACGAATGGATGGATGGATGGATGGATGGTCACTCTGTGGGCAGCATGTTAGCTAAGTGGTTAGCACATCTGCCTTTTAGCAAAAAGGTCCCGGGTTTGGTGAGGGCACTTCTGTGTGGACGTGGAGTTTGCATGTTCTTCCTGTGTTTCCTCCGGGTACCCCATTTTCCTCCAACAGTCTAAAGACATACACATTAGGCTCATTGGCTGTTCCAAATTGTCCCTGGGCATGAGTGTGAATGAATATGTGTGTGCTGTCCAGAGTATATCCACCCAGTCTTTGCCCAGATTTGGCTGAGATAGGCTCCAGCCCCCAGCGACCCTATTAGGATTAAGAGGTTCAGCAAATGAATGGATTAGAACAAGTGGGTTCATATAAAGTTTGGATCTGGAGCTACACTCACTGCTGCTTTTCCAGAAAAGTAATCAATAAAACAGCCTGACCAATCCGAATCAAGCAGTAAAGAGCACCGTGGTCTAAAGTGGTGTACTGAAGTGCTCACTATAGGGCCAGTAATCAGTTTAAAGATGTGCCTTTCACTATCACTTTGTTCCAGTTGAGAGTTGTGGGAGGGAGTTTGTTTTTTATCTAAGCTGAAAAGCTTGCCAGCAATTGCCAATAAACAAGTGTTATTGCACAGCAGGCAAGAAGTTATAATATTTGATAACACCGAAGAGAGTCCTAAATTTCCTGCGCACCGAGGTTCATTTTTAGGTTAACAAGCTTTCCGACAAGACACAAACAAGCTGTAGTAATTTGTAACACTATGATTATAGTGATATGAACATTTTTATATTGGCACAGTGCTGTTTTTATGAACTGCTGTATTATTCTGTGCCATACTCTGGTCCTTGGTGTTTATTCTGCTCTTATTAAAAGATTGTATTCTACGGTATAGTAAATTATATCCCACTGAGGTGGTACAGCGGCTTTGCCACCTCAAAGCTCTGGGGTCTTGGGTTCGATCCCAGAATTCACGGAATAGGCTCGGGATTCACCGCAAGCCTGGCCAGGATAAAAGTTAAAGCTGCTTACAGTAAAAGTTCCTGAAAGTGAGTGATACCCAACTTGTGCCTATATACAGCATTACCATTAAATATACTTGCTTAATATCCCATGAGTGTGCAAAATACTTGTCTGTATTTGATAAATAGCTTTTCAGCTTGCAAATCAAAAGGAGTCGAGAGATTTGAGCCCAGAATGGAGTGGATGGAAATGGATTGCATCATGGATTTTTTTGAAATCTTGTTGAGCTGAACAGTTTTCAAAGACTGAGATCACATTGCAAAAAGCAAAAAATTAAAATAAAAAATCACATTGGGGTGGCACAATGGCGTAGTGGTCGGTACGTCTGCCTCACATCAAGAAGGTCCTGGGATAGAGTCCCTGGGTTCACGTTTCTGTGTGGAGTTGGCGTGATCTCCCCGTGCTTACGTGGGTTTTCTCTGGGTACTCTGGTTTCCTCCCATAGTCCAAAGACGTGCACATTAGGTTAACTGGACCCCCCCCCCTTTAAGTGCTACTTTACACAGGAATTTATCCTGTTGGTGTGGTATTGATTGCAGATTTTATTTCAGTTTTTCTGGCTCAAGAATTGGCTCCGCCCCAGGCGAAGCAAAGCCGCTCAGCACTATCGGAGTGGGATGATGAGAAAAGCTGTTCAATATGTTGATTGCGATTCACCTCACCATGTGCCAGTGACCTCTAAAGATTCCAACCTCTTTCTTTAATATCAGCACATTGCTAGTGCTGTACAATTAATCTGAGTGAAGTGCCATACTGCCTTCCTTGATATACATAGACTTCTACTTGCCCTAAATGGACTTAGTCAGCCAAGACATGTTTAGTTTAGTGTCTTTATTTTTTCCACTGGAGTGACGAGGCTAATGAAGCTAACACTTAAACAAAACCTATAGCCCCCAGTTTATTGTTGATGAAACTAAAAGAAAGACACCATGATTCAATTACAATAAAAGTATCTATTTTTCATTGCTTTCTAACGAGTCTACTCAACAGTTTGATATTTTCTGTCCCTTTACACTTGCAGGTATCACCACGGTGCTGACTATGACCACCATTAACACCCATCTGAGAGAGACTCTTCCCAAGATCCCCTACGTGAAAGCTATAGACATGTACCTGATGGGCTGCTTCGTCTTTGTGTTCCTGGCCCTGCTCGAGTATGCCTTCGTCAACTACATCTTCTTCGGTCAAGGCCCCCAGAGGCAGAAGAAGGCAGCTGAAAAGGCAGCTACCGCCAACAATGAGAAACTCCGACCTGATCCGAACAAGGTAGAGTGGGTTCAGACTCCTGCAGAGGAAAGAAAGCGGATTGTTAAGGGGTTTCCTTTTTTTTTCTGTCTGCAGCTGTTCCTCTGCAGTGGACGGTTTGTTATTTTGAGGGTTATGTGTTGTGACATGTAGCCATGCCCCTTTCAGGATCAATGGGCTTTAGGTTTTGCTACAACTCTGGAAATTCATCTCCCCCCTCCCAAGCGGGATAGGCTTACTGATCAACCCCATCTAATGGATACTCACCCACAAAAGGATGTTTTTGTGGGCTTATTTCTGTCTTTCTGGCACAGCAGGGCTCAGTTGTTGGTAGCAATAAGTGGTAACTTTGCCGTTTCACAGGTTAAATGTCTTCTCTCGGCTGAAGGCTGGCAGGGCTTCAAGCTGCTCGCTTCATAATCTTGAGCCGAATGAGCTAGAAGTGCCAAAATCCTTCTCTCTGTGTCCCTCTCTCTCTCTCTCTCTCTCTCTCTCTCTCTCTCTCTCTCTCTCTCTCTCTCTCTCTCTCTACCTCTGAGTGTCACAAGCTTCCACAGTAACAGTGCTGATTTTGTGTACTTGCAGTGGATGGTGGGAAATGTAGTTCAGAGAGACGATGCTCTGTATGCCAGAATGAAACAGAGGGAAATTGACGTGTATGACTCGATGTGGGATCCAATCTTTGCCGACGATGCTGCATTAGGACTAGGCGAGCAGAGACTTAAGGTACTGCCCTCTCGACTCAAAAGTAAAAAAAAAAAAAGGATCTACATCGATATATACGCAATTAGAATGAAAAATGACACCAATATTCCAACCACCTGAGTTGTTTTTTTCAAATTCATCGATTTTGGTTGGCTTAGAATAGTGACGATCATCATTTCCACCACTTCCACTCCCCCTTTTTTTCCATTTGATTTGCTGTTTGCACCTGAAGCTGTTTCCCAGTACGCATGAGTTTTACCATTCGCCCACTACAAACTTTTTTTGTTTGAAAGGATTGCTACAGTGTTGAGTTTCTTTTTGGAAAAGCAATAAATAGTTAAGTAATTCGATTTCAGGACTGTTATGATTTCCATGTGCAGGGAAACTGATCATGGTGGAGAAAATGGAGTGTGTCCATGAAATCCCACAACTATGGAAGAATTTTTGCCGCATTAGGATTTGGTTTTTAGTCATGATACATCGGGTTTTGTTTCAATTTAATCGCTTTGGCTCGTTTTTGGAAACAGTTTTAACATTCTGAAAACTCTCAAAACAGATTATACAGGACAGCACAACACCATAGATGGATGGATGGATGGATGGATGGATGGATGAACAAAGGGACGGACAGAGAGATGGATGGATGTATGGATCGATCGATCGATAGATAGATAGATGGATGGATGAACAGACAAAGGAACAGATAGATAGATGGATGGATGGATGGATAGATGGATGGATAGATAGATGGATGGATGAACAAAGAACAGACAGAGAGATGGATAGATAGATAGATAGATAGATAGATAGATAGATAGATAGATAGATAGATAGATAGATAGATAGATAG
>JBCNYH010000007.1:25770629-25794705 GCA_039654325.1 Tandanus tandanus | reverse complement strand
GCGTCCCCCCGGAAGAGCTGGAGGATGTGGCGGGGGACAGGGACGTCTGGACCTCACTGCTTAGGCTGCTGCCCCCGCGATCCGACCCCGGAAGAAGCGGAAGAAAATGAGATGAGATGAGATGAGATGAGAGATTAGCTAGACAGTATGACATCATTGATTGAAAAAAAAATAATAAATCCTGCCAGCTGAATCTGAGCGACACTGAACCTGTGTCCTAGTGAACCAGTATCAGAATGTATTCACTCATGGTGACGCCGGCGCATTTATGTAGGTCGCTCTGGATAAGCGCGTCTGCCAAATGCCATAAATGTAAAATGTGAAACATAACAGCGCTCCTGAAACTACAGAGCAAACTACACACACCAACCCTGCTCGGGCGAATTATTTGCATGGGGTGGATGTTTTGTACTGTGTTCTAATTCATTCCTTCATTCAATTTCTAAGCCGCTCTAAGTCGCGGGGAGGCTGGCGCCCATCTCAGCCGACTCTGGGCGAGGGCAGGGTACACCCTGAACAGCTCACCAAACCATCGCAGGGAAACACACACAACCATTCACACTCACACCTAGGGGCAATTTTGCAAAACAGATCGCCTCGATGCTTTAATATTCTCAGGCGCAGGCGTGCTCCCAGGTCAACCAGATGATTTTCTTTTCAAAGCTGAGCCTGTTGCTCTGAAATTCTCAACACACTGCAAGATGGTTTCCGATCTGGAACGTTCTGGTTCTGTGGAACACTGAAACGTCTTCAAAAGGCTGTCTGTTTTTCGACGGAGAACGCACCGTGTGCTACCGAACATATACAGTTGGTAACTGAGGACGGTTGTGGTTGGGCCACCAACATACCTAAGCACCGCCTCTCCTGCCTCACTGCCTCATGTTTCCAAATAATAATTTGATTATCTTTAACCTTTTTAACCTTTAAAATGTGGATGGTTGTTTTGGGTCACTGTGTACTACATGGGTACATAAACCAAAACACACACCAAAACTTTTGAGGTGAATTCCATGCGCGAGCAGGTGCTAAGAGCTGCGTGACGGTGTTTGTTTAAACCGCTTTCAGAGTTTTAGTATTTACTATGCTGAAACATAAAAAACACAAACAAGATTATAATCGTTTTTATTTACAAATGTGTCCCGCTCCAGCATAATATGATTATTAAGTCGTTATTAAGAAATCAAGTAGGAAATACTGAGATAGTGTTATATGTTTGTAGAGAGAATGTAATCTGCTTCAGAATGAGGTATAAAACATGATTATAGATGAAAAAGGACTGAGTTACATCACTTTGTTTGTGGCTAATCAGGAAATGCTACTTTTGAGAAAATAGTAATTAGTTACAGAACCAGTTTCTGAATGTCCGCGTCTGAAACTCCCCAACATCCAAACACTAAATGAATCCGGCTCTCCACCAATCAGCACCATCGTACTAGCGTCCTCCTAGCGACAGATGAATTGTATTTACACCGAGTCATGTCTGTTTTGAGGCTCCTCATTGGTTTAGCGTTATATGATTGGGGGAATCCTTCTGGGATTCTGTAAGTAAGGAGAGGATTCTGGTAGTGAATTTGGATCATGAGGAAATACCCTGAGCAACCACAAAAGCCGTTCGAACATCAGTGAAATAAGTGGAGATTTCTATTGTTTTACACCAACGTGGACACGGAACCCTTTTTAAAACAAGTATTTTAGCATGGATAGATTGTGTTTATGGATATTTGAACTTGGTCATGTGGAAGATTTTGCTTTGAAGGATGTATTTTTGGTGATATCACCTTTTCGTCCAGGTACGCCATCTTCAACTTACTTTGGCTCTTACTCAAAACACGACGTTGAGACTTAATCCGTATTATACTGGAGCGAGTCACATATTTTAATCATGACAGAGGAAGGTCAAATGAGCTCTGAGCAGAAGTAATCTGTTTTGTTTAATCATTCATTCATTTAGTTTATACTAAACAGAAATATATATACTACATGTAAACGTTAAAACAAAGTTTGTTAAAGTGTGGGAGTGACGATTCTGCCTGCTCCAAGTGACCATGACAACCCATGTGTCTGTTAATTCAAGCATTATCCACTTGGAATAACATTTTTGAATCGCCTGATAGTGGACCAATCAGATTGCATCGTTTCTGCGGAGTGTGTACTAATAGATATTATCCACCTCACAAACTTGGGAGAATGCTTGAATCTAATAAAATTGCAATTTAATTCTTCTTGTTTTTCAAGGAAACAAAGGTACTTTTCGTACTGATTGATTTTTAAAAGATGTTGTAGGTTCCTGTGTAGTATATACTAAAACTTCAAATGTGTTTCAAGTACACCATAATGGAGCATGTGTGACCATGTCATGCTTTAAAAATGTAAAAATAAACCATAAAATGTAGTTTTAGTTCGATCTCTGTATAAAGTATATATTATAACTTATTGGAGCTGTACCTCAGTGATGTCCACCTTACATTTGTTGTATAAATACCTCCACCAGGAGGTTGTTTTACCTGTGTTGGTTTGTTTGTTAGTTTGTCTCTTTGTGTGCAGTTTAACTCAAAACGTTATGCACAGATACAGAATCTTATTCCTAAAGTAGGATGAGGTATGATCCTCATCATAAGAGGCAAGAGGTAAAAAATATACATATGATCCAAAGGTCAGGGGTTCAAGCCCCACTTCCACCAAGCTGCCACTGTTGGGCCCTTGAGCAAGGCCCTTAACCCTCAATTTCTCAGTTGTATAAAACTGATAAATGTAAGTCGCTCTGGATAAGGGCTTCAGCCAGATGCCATAAATATAAATGTGAATGTAATGTGAATAAGTGCAAATAATGTGTGAATGAATGTTCATCAGACACCCACTAGGGGGAGACATTTTACAATTTATAATAATGAAATCTGTTTTCTCTGGAAGATTTTTCTGGTTAATCAGTGCACTTGTCACTATAATTTATTTGTGCATGGTGTAGGTATCCTGTCCTTATAGTTAGTTTGTTTGTGTGCAAAATAACTCAAAGTTCTGCACAGATTTTAATGTATTTATTTTCTAGAATAGGGTGGTACAAGTAACAAGCCACAACATTTTGGAGGGGATCTGTGCATGGGATCATGGTGAAAACGATCCTGAAATCCTGAAGTTTTTTAAAATGTGGTAAAATTATAATCAGATGCCCACTAGGGGGAGACATTTCATTATAAATTTGCCAAGTTATAAAAACCTCCATTCTTCGTTGTATTTTTTAGGTTAAACGTGGCTCTATAAGTGCCCCTGTAGTTATTATTTGTAATTACTGTTAAATATATTTCATCATTCTGGATTGAGAAACAACGTACAACTGTCATGTACAATTAAATTTTATTCCTCGGATATGGTTTTTGTTTCTTTCTGTTAGGTTCATCCAAGAAAGCATCGTCTACTGTTCGAAGTGTTTGATGAGAATCGTTTGGTAAGTGTGTTTTTCTTGCTGTAACTCTGGCACATTTACTTTGGCATGAAATCAGAGATAACGTCAGCTCGTGGGTGTGTGTGCTTGTGTGGATGTGTGTGTATATATATGTGTGTGTGTGTGTGCACTCTTGTTTAAGTCACTGTGATTTAGTCATCATAAGGGAATCAGAGTCGATTATAAAGTTATCTCAGGTTCTTTGTTGATGAATGTGTTCATTATAATGTACTGAGTTTGGTTTAATAAGGTGAAAAAGCGAGTAAAAGCTCGAAGCATTAAAACGTGAAACCACGGTCAGTATTTATCAAGAGCGCTGATGCTGATCCAGGATCTGGCACCCTGCACTCGTTTTTATGTGAAGGGCGTAAAATAATGGAGGATCAACCTCTTTAGGCTGAAAAGCCTGCGATTCAGCTCCAAAGCCCTGGTTTATTGTTAACTTTGGGGCCGTGCCTGAATTATAAGCTTCTACCTGAGGCCTCATTTACCATGAATGGACAAGGATGCCTTTTTTTGCACGTTGCTGTTATAAACCTCATGAACTGAAAATTAACTACACCCAGGGGTGGCATCAGGAGGGTTAAAGTAACATCGTGAAGTTGGAGGACTTTTGTGTTGAAAAGCTTGTGAATGGTTTCCTCTCTAAATCACAGCTGAGGTTAAAAAAAAACCTGAATAATAGAACTAGTGTTCCACAACCATCAGCACTCCTAGATGTGTGTGTGTGTGTGTGTGTGTGTGTGTGTGTGTGTGTGTGTGTGTGTGTGTGTGTGTGTGTGCGTGCATGCTTGTGTGTATTCAAAAGGCTGTCATGGCCAGTGACTTTGCAATATCTCGCTTCAAACACCTGAAGAAGCTTCTCTTGGTTCACGGTCATTCCTGTTACACACGGCTGGCGAACATGATCATCTATTTCTTCTACAAGAATGTGGTAAATATAACAGTAACAGCAAGCTTTGTGCGAAAGTCACTGTAAAAGTGAAGATGTTTTCTATGTCTAGTGCTCAGCTATGAAATCAATTTGGTATTTGTTCGTTCTTCATTATTATGAAATAGCTTCTAAAAATAGAAACATCACCCATGTATGATGCATTCCTTATTTTAATTATTTGTTTATTTATTTATGTATGAGCACATCCATCTCATAGCAAGAAGGTCTTGGGTTCGATTTCCAGGCTTTTTTTGTGTGGAGTTTGCATGTTCTCCACATGCCTGCATGGGTTTCCTCTCGGTACTCTGCTTTCCTCCCACAGTCCAAAAACATGCAGATCAGGCTAATTGGATGTTTCAGATTGCTGCTAGGTGTGAGTGTGAATGGTTATGTGTATATGTCAGTCATGTGAAGGTCTAGCGAACTGTTCAGGGTATACTCAGATTTTGCCCAGTGTTGGATGAAAGAGGCTCCAGCCTTCAGGTGACCCGAATAGGATTAAGCGGTTCGGAAAGTGAGTGAGTGAGTAAGAGCAAAGTTGTGTGTGAATGATTATATTGCCCAAATTAAACTAAAATATTATGACTTGTTTAAGGTTTTACAAATATTTCAGTGACAAATATGCTTTGTACTTATGTGTGTATAAATAAATAGCAATTAGCCATAAATCACCAAAAGTAGATTTATATAGTTTACCGATTATTAATAATAATTCGATGGCTCGGACATGTTTGTCGCATGGAAGATGGGAGGATCCCCAAAGACCTCCTGTATGGTGAGCTGGCTTCAGGCACCCGAAGTTGAGTAAGGACCCAACTCACGTTCAAGGACGTCTGCAAGCGTGTCCTAAAGGCCTTGCAAATCTCCCCATTCGTATGGAAAGAGCTCGCAAGTGACTGGACTAAATGGAGAGCTGTCATTCGCCAAGGAGCCCAGAATTGTGAAATGGAGCACATCATGCGTTAGGAACATAGGAGGAATACTCGTAGTCAGTCGGGATCCTCCTCGTCCACTAAGTTCCATCACACGTTCACAGTTTTCATCATTCATTCATTTTCTAAGCCGCTTAATGCTAGTTAGGGTCACGGGGAGACTGGGGCCCATCTCAGCCGACTCTGGGCGAGAGGGGGGTACACCCTGAACAACTCGCCAGGCCATCGCAGGTCAACACATACACATACTCCACCATTCACACTCACTCTCACACCTAGGGGCAATTTGGAACAGCCGTTTAGCGTACTGTGCATGTTTTTGGACTGTGGGAGGAAACCGGAGTACCTGAAGGAAACCTACGCAAGCACGGGGGGAACATGCAAACTCCACACAGAAAATCGAGCCCGATAATCGAACCCAGGCCTTCTTGCTGTGAGGCGGACGTGCTAACCACTACGCCACCATGCCACCCATATATGTTTATTGTTATTATGTACCAGTCTGTGCAAAATCTAGAGATTGTTTCATCTGAAAATCTCTGAAATACTTAAACCAGCCATCTGACACTACCAACCATACCACAGTCAAAGTCCGTGAGATGTGATGTTTTCCACATTCCGGTGTTTTTGCCGTGAACATTAGCTGAAGCTCTTGACCTAGATCTGCATGATTGTATGTGTTGTGCTTTTGGATAATTGTACAAATAAGCAAAAATGAACGCAACATACCATACATGGCCACACACCTAACCCTAATAATATCCATCACTGCTTGGTAATTTTTAACCTTGGTCGCATTCGGAATGCTGAGTATTTTATTTTAGTGGCAGCATAGAATCCTCTTACTCAGTCCCTTCTTTCTGTTTGTCATTCTTCTCCATCATTATCTCCGCAGGCTTACGTCAACCTCCTGTTCTGGTATCAGTTCTTCTGCGGCTTCTCCGGCACGGCCATGATTGACTACTGGTTCATGATTTTCTTCAACCTCCTCTTCACATCTGCTCCACCCATCATGTTTGGCATTATGGACATGGAAGTTTCTGCCCACATGCTCTTTCACCTGCCTGAACTCTATAAAAATGGCCAGCGTACAGGGGTGAGTCCTAACATAGAGACACTTTGATTATTAACACACAGTCGTGGTCTAATGAGGCTGCAGGGTATGGATTGTATTTCCTATTATGGTTATGTGCAGCTATAATAACACATCTGTCAGCACTTGACATTTCCATGTCAGAGTAATGGCACCATGTTGATAAATACTTCATTCTGCTGCTGCTTTTAGCACCCCCTCATCAACGTTCCCTCATGATTTGAGGGAGTAGTTTGCATCACATAAGTCACATGAAAGGCCACTTGTAGCACAAGGTGAGAAATGTATAGGAAGCAATGGATTAGAGTTGCATCATATCAGTTTGCTAAGTGGTGTAAAGTAATGAATCTGTCATGTACAGTAGAAGTCCAAGTTAAATAGAAAATCAGATATTATAATTGTGAATTATGAGGCATACTATTGCTCCTCTAGTCCCTCTTAAACAGCTTTGTCTGCTATTTTCTCACTTCATGAAAAGGAAATTGCATCAAATTATAATACCTTCTGGGCAAGTTCTGCTCCTGAAGTCTACAGTCATGTTGACTCACACTTTCTGGGGCTTATCTAACAAGCTTCAATTTAACTGTTAAGAAGCAACCAAACAGCCCTTAAGTTGCAAAGTAGTCAATAAAGGTATATTAAAAACAATACTAAAGGGCACTGAAAGGATTCGGTACAGAAATATCTACAGTAATTATTCAGCTGGTTATGTGATTGGTCAAAACATATAAGAATGTGCTTTTGTTTATTTCCTACTTTTATCCAACACTATCCAAAATACAATTTTCAGTCCTCAAATATCTGCCAATACCTGAAATATCTGCCAAACTGTGAATGCTTAACATCACTTACAGAAAATACACACAAACTGTAATTTACATACAAATAATAGCTAAATTTATATCTGAAAATAAAAATCAAACATGCCTTTCCCCACTTTATATACATTTCAATGTGTTTTTAGTTTGATTTGATCAAGTGATTCATTTATTTTCATGTGATGTTTTAAAATTAGGATTAATTTATTTTGAAAATTATATGATTTGTTTTTGCAGGGTTTCCTCAGATTTAATTTATTATTATTTTTTTTTTTCACAATTTTTATTTTCACACATCCTAAAGCAGGATTCATTTAATTTTCACTTGCAATTTTATATTTTTTGTTTTTTTATAATAATTACATTATTTAAAAATATTACTTTACAGTTAAAATTTGAAAGAATTTTTTTAAACAACTCTCTTTTATTTAGATTTTTATACATGATTCATTTTCTATGTAATTTGTGTTTTACACGAAACTATTTCACTCATAAATCTTTTACTCTAATCCTTTTATTTTCTGATGAGATTCTTTATACATGAATGACATTATTTTAGATGATATTATTCTTTTCAATTATATTATTTCTTTTTTTTTTTACATAACACTTACATAATTACATGTGTGAAGTGTAACTTGTGGGACAATTTGTACTTGAATATGCATAAAGGATTTTTCTAATTTTATTTTCTTTATTTTTAGGGATACTGTCGGGTAACCTTTTGGATCGCTATTCTAGACGCCTTTTATCAGAGTCTTGTTTGCTTCTTTGTACCATACTGGGTAAGTCAGATTATTATTATTATTATTATTATTATTATTATTATTAGTATTATTATCATTATTATTGTTATTATTATTATTATTATTAATATTATCATTATTATTATTATTATTATTATTATGATTATGATTATTATTATCATTATTATCATTATTACCATTACTATTATTATTATTATTATTATTATTATTATTATTATTATTATTATCATTATTATTATTATTATTATTATTATTATTACCATTACTATTATTATTATTGTTGCTGTCTCTTTTTTTTTGGGCTTGATTCTGATGATCCTGTTCGCGCAGTATCTGAGAATTTTTGACTGGAGCTCTCTTGTACTATTTGTAGACATATAAAGGCTCGGATGTTGGCATCTTCTCATTGGGAACACCCATGCAAACTGTGTCATTGTTCACCATCATCCTTCATCTGGCAATCGAGATCAAGAGCTGGGTGAGTCATTCTCAGTCGAATGTCAACAGAGATCAAGCTCAAAAGTATGGATTTTGGTGATAAATACATCACACTGGAATTCTTTAACTCTTCGAGGTTCCTTGCTGATGGCTTCCATTCTTATTTGTACTGTATATTACACCTTGTTTAACTTGGAACATTTGATCAGTAAAGTAAAGATCAGAGTCTGTTACTTAGAATTGGGAAATATTACTTTGTCATTTTTGTCAGCCAGGCTTATTCCTAGCTTCCTAGCCCCACACTTACTGTATTAGAGGTGCCAGTGATTACTTTGTTTGTGTTTTGCTGCTATTAGACACTGGTGCACTGGGTGATCATGGTGGGCAGCGTCTTGACATTCTTCATCGTGACTCTGGCTTTCAGTGCCATGTGCATCACCTGCAACCCCCCCTCAGACCCATACTGGATCATGCAGAAGGAAATGAACGACCCTGTTTTCTACCTGGTCTGCATTTTAAGCATAGTAATAGCACTGCTGCCGAGGTAATTTTAATTCTGATGTTGTTCACTGTTTATGCTAACAACCTGTGAGCATGCATTTCACAAGGTGCCCATTACTCTTTTTCTTGCAAAATGTTGGATAAAACCCAATATTCCTGTCTGAATTATTCATCGGGTGTTATGTTTTTCTGTAGGGCCTGTTTTCCACAAACCTCAGTAATTTTTTAAGGAGGACTAGGTAATATAAGCCTAGGGATGGTTAGGTAATGTGTTTATATGAATATAAACACTGATATAAATAGATGTGGAGTTCATTTGGCTTATCAGAATGGTTCACGTGGTATCTTGTTGGGACTACAGGATGTGCGATAAGTGAGGGGGAGGTTTTTACACAAATATGATGCTTGCAGGACAAACAAACACCACATTAATTCATGCATTATACATGCACAAATTTCATTTGTCTATCTCTAGTACGTGCCTGGTCAGGGCCGCAGCTGCTTAACCTAGAAGCAGTGAGTAAAGCTCTGTGGGTCGAATGTTTCAGGGTAGAAACACACTCTAGCTTCAATCTCATGATTTCTCATTTATTCCCTATGGGATTTTTTTATTGATTCATCCATTCATTCATTTGCCAAAACGGTTAATCCTACAAGGGACACAGGAAGGATGGAGCCAACTCAGCCGACTCTCAGCCGACTCTGGGCGAAGGCAGGGTGCACCCCAAACAGTTCCCCAGTCCATCACAGGGCAACACACATACACGCTTACACCTAGGGGCAATATGGAGCAACCAGTTAGCCGAATATGCATGTTTTTGGACTCTGGAAGGAAAACAGAGTATCCTCTATGACATCATCACAAAATGTGTAGGTCATGTGACACACTGGCGAGACATCATGGCAAAGAGATAGAGGGACATGGAGTATTGCCCTCAAGTACAGTATTACATGGGACATCCCACAGATAGGCTATAGTTTATTTATAGCTAGTGGCCAAACATAGTGAATTACAAGTATCAGGAGCACTGAACAGAAGTAGTGTCCTTGCCCTACACCGCTAATGAAGACTTTCTTTTTTTTTTTACAGGTTCCTAGTGCATGCCGTAAGAGGAACACTAGTGCCCTCTGACCACCTCACGGCGAGGAAGGTCGACAAGCTGCCTCCCGAAAACAGGGACATTTGGCTGAAGGAGTGGAAGAGCCTCAAATCTTTGTGTAACTCCTACCCCACCATGTCCTCCTCCTCACGTATGCGTTCAGCAGCCGATACAGTCCAGGATGCTGCTTAGTGTTTCAGTGCTCTCCTTTCTAATGGAATGTACAGGAGAATGAAAGCACAATAACTGTTTGTTTTTTTACAGACATCCTGAGACACAGAAGATTTAATGACAATTTTATACTTTGGCAAACTTGAACAATTGCCCAAGGGGAAGTGTGCAAGGGCAACCTTTCTAACCCAAAAGTGAAGAATGAATGTTAATGCAAAATAAAATTCTTAACGATAACGACATTGTGAATTGACCTCAGGAGATAACCCAAACAGCTTGGAGCCATGCTTGTTTAGTTTCTGAATCTGCTTTCTTTAACCTCTTCTTCACGCACATTAAATGCGGAATCTAACTCCAAACACATCTCAGAGCTTTTTCCAAGCTGTGGGAGAAGTTCAGACTATCATGCCGCACATTCCACGCTGGACGATCAATGCACCACCCACAGGTTCTCAGCAAACACCTTGAAATCAGCTGCGTTTCTGGACTTGGTGATTTGAAGTGGCGTTGGCTTCCCTGTGAGAAACCTACTTTCACTGTGAGAAACCTCATTTGTATTCCGAGGCGCTTCGAGCTGCTCATGAAATAATTGAGGATTGCAGATGTTACATAATATCTTGGTATTTTCAGTTCATGAATCCGTGTTGACAGCATGCTGGGCTTGATGGTGAGAGACGGAAAAACAAGGACTGCAGCACGATTTAGAAGCATCGCTGACTTTTGGTATGCTACTTCAGTCTTAATTATTTAATGTTATATTCGAGTAGATGGTGTGTCTAAGTGTATGTGCTTGCGGGAATACCAACACCACTTATTTCTATCTCTGACGTATCTCTGACGTTCCTCTTTCTTCATGAAGACAGTGAAGATCCTACACAAATGGCCGCATAGTAAGATAAAGCTGAGTGTATCTCAGTCTTCTCTTCCTCCTCTCGCGTAAGTGCCCTCTGTAGCTGGAGCTTGCAATAAAATGGGACTAGGAGTGATTTGATTTGGAGTGCTGTTGCATTTTTATGTAATGATGTCAGAGCCTGACTGAGTGGACCATTTTTGCCATCTTGTGTTGGACTGTTGAACTGCAAACTGTGTGTGCGTGTGTATATATATACATATACATATATATATATGTATATATATATACATATACATATATATATATATATATATATTAGAGAGACACAGTGAAAAGAACAATAAACATGATTATTTTTATTTGTATTTCTTTTATTATACTGTATATTCATACTGAACAGTGAGAAATTAAAAATGTTTACATGGTTTATTTCAGTCACAGGGATTATACATAAGATGTACATACTGATGTATGGGGCAGGGTACACCCCAAACAGCTCACCAGAACATCGCAGGGCAACACACACAGCCATTCACCCTCACACTCACACCAAGGGGCGATTTGGAACAGCCAATTAGCTTAATGTGCATGTTTTTGAACTGTGCGGGAAAAAAACAGAGTAACCGGAGGAAACCCATGCAAGCACCGGGAAAATTCCACACAGAAACGCCCAAGCCCAGGACTGGAACCCAGGACCTTCTTGCTGTGTGGCGGAGGGTGTAACAACCACGTCACCATGCCACCTATTATGATAGTTTAAGCATATCTAAAAAAAAAAATTTAAAAAGTTATATTTTTGAACTTTGTATAATGAATTTATTAGTAGAACCATATATTATAAAATATCAAATTATCAATATTACTTAACAGTTATACACTGAACACGAGGTGGATGTCGCTGAATTGTACCCGAGATGGAACACTGAGTGAGTAACTGTTTTGGTATATACTACATGGGAACATAAGCATAAAGGATTTTTATGGTTTATTTTATTCATCTTTTTAATCATGAGGAACGTAGGTGAGGTCCAGGAACATATCTGAGTAGGTGCAGAGCTATGTAACAGCATCCCTTTAACTCATACAGAGTTTTAGTATGTACTACTAGGGCTGGGTAATATAGTCTATCTCAGTCTGCACCTGATTTACAATTCTGATTTTTCTTAATTAAGTAAATTGTTTAAATTAGTTTTATTTTAACAATATCAATACAGAAAAGAAGCAACTGGGATTGTTCTCTGAGTGCTGCTCAGTAACTACTCACTGTACTTTCTCCTTCAGGATCAATGAAATGTAATCCCAATTAAACAAGTTTAAATGAATAAATGAATGAATGAATGAATAGCCTTTTGGGGGGAAAGCCTGAGGCATGGCATTTTTTTTTTTTTTTTACGTGTAGTGGTGTATAGATGGGTGTGGCTACTTCTGTAAAATATTTTTGGATTGTAAGCTCATATGTGCAGTTGATTTTATTTAGAATTTGATCTAAATAAAAATATGAAAGAAATCCCTATACTTCAAAAGGTCTCTCAAACAATATTTTATGGAACTACATCATATTTTGAACTGATCCTAGGAATACAGGAGAGCTTATGGACATTCCACGTGGTGTTACATATAAATAACATTTCATATAGTCAGTTCCTCTTCTTTTTTATTTGCATCTTTTTCCCACTTCGCTGTGGGGGCGTGTGTGTGTGTGTGTGTGTGTTTGCATTGCATTGCAGAAGAAGCCCTAGTACCACGAGATGCCACTGTTGGGCCCTTGGGCAAGAGCCCTTAACCCT
The DNA here is from genome assembly GCA_039654325.1 of Tandanus tandanus. Lineage (NCBI taxonomy): Eukaryota > Metazoa > Chordata > Actinopteri > Siluriformes > Plotosidae > Tandanus > Tandanus tandanus. The sequence continues at coordinate 25,781,872 of JBCNYH010000007.1, read as the reverse complement.
CATTTGTATTAAAAAAAAAAAAAAAAGATAAATGAAAGTGACTCTGGATAAGGGTGTCTGCTAAATGCTGTAAATGTAGAAATGTAGCAGTTAGATTAATGTGCATGACTTTGGTCTGTGGGAGGAAACACCCTGAGCAGCTTGTCAGCCATCGCAGGGCTGACATATACACACAACCATTTGCACTCACACTCACATCTAGGAGCAATTTGGAACAGCTAATTAGCCTAATGTGCATGCCTTTGGACTGCGGGAGAAAACCGGAATACCCACTTGAAGCCCACAGAAGCATGAGGAGAACATGTAAACTCCACAGAGAAACACCCATGCCGACCACAGACCTCGAACCCAAGACCTTCTTGCTGTGAGCTGAGAGTGCTAACCACTATACCACTATGCCCCCCAAACTTAGTACAGTAACAAATCCAGAGTTTAGTCAGTCCATAAAATAATAATTATTCAACTTTGCCCTTACTTAAAATAATTTAGTAAAGAGTCTATTACAAAAGCGATATAGGGTTGAAAACAATTCAAGTCCTAATCAAAACTGCTTGAATATTCAGATAGAGAACAACATTGTATAATTACAGTTTGAGGAGAACAGCACGCTTTAAAACCTTCTGCTTCTGGTATACAAACAGAACCAACAATACCATCTATTTTCTGTGCCAAGAACATACACTAGTCCACAACTCCCCTCTGTTAAGGGCTCAAAAATAAAACACACCAATATTCTCTTTCCCCAGATAGTCTTCCATAAATAATTCACTTTCAACTATCTCCAGTCTTTCAATTCATTCAAAGTGTGGTCTAAATGCATGAAAGAGCTTCTGACTCCCTGAAACACCACCTCATTTAATGGAAATTATAATCACATTTCCACCTGAACTATTCCACTATCCCACATCCCATTATCTCACTATCCGGTGTCTCCCAGGAAACGATGGACTCCATTTTAAGTTTGCTTTCTTTATGTGGAATCAGGAAGTTTTTCCTCACCGATATCACCTCGAGTTTGGTTTTGTTATGTGTGAATTTGTTGAGAAAGTTGCTTTGCACCAACGTTTAGTCATCCATATCAGAGATGGACTGTTTCTGTCTCTGTGTACATCTTTATTTTGCTGCGTGATCAAGATGGGGTGGCACAGTGGCGTAATGGTTAGCATGCCCACCTCACAGCGAGAAGGTCCTGAGTTGAAGTCCCGGGTTCCAGCGTTTTTGTGTGGAGTTTGCATGTTCACCCCATGCTCTTGAGGGTTTCCTCCAGGTATACCGGTTTCCAAATACATGCACATTAGGCTAATTGGCTGCTCCAAATTGCCCCTAGGTTTCAGTGTGAACGGATGTATATGTATGTTGGCCTGACAATGGTCTGGTGAGCTGTTCATGATGTACCCCTCCTTCGCCCGGTGTCCGCTGAGGTAGGCTCCAGCCTCCCTGCGACCCTCATAGGATTAAGCGGTTTGACAAATGAGTGAGTGAGATGATACAGATGTTAGCTCACTAGCCTAACCACAGTTAAGCTCAAGTCACAACTTGAAGGCAAGTAGATCACACAGTGACACATCTCTCTCACTCAATATATATTACAAAGTACTTTTTAGCTCCTCCACACAAAGTGGCTCAGAAGCTATGGGAACGGGTTCCGTCTGTCTGTCACACTTTAGTTTCCGGACATTTACTTGCTGCGCGCTGAAGCTGGGGCTTTCAAACTTGGAATGCTGGCTCACTACTATGAGTGCTAGGATGAGCTTGTGTGTGAGTGACCTTGATCTACTTTTTAAGGTCACAGAGGCAAAACTGTATATTAGGTTTCTGGACATTTACTTGCCGCGCGCTGAAGCTGGGGCTTTCAGACTTGCTATGCTTGTTCTATATTGGCATATTATGAAATGGTTCTTTCGCGGGAGCGTGTGGACCCCTGTGGTCTATTTTTTAAACTGAGAAACAAACAAACAAATCCTGTTACTCAATAACTACTGTAGCTATCATGAGTTCTATACAGAGCAAATAAATACTGTGCCTGTTAAGTCAGAAGAGAATTAAAATTCCACCCATCTTGAACCCCAAATCTCTCTTCCTTGATTGGCTGTAAGGTCTTGGAGTCAATTTTGGAGTCAATTTTCTTTCATGCCTACAAGTGGAGCTTGATGATGTCTGAATACAAATTTCCAGACAATTCTGGCCTGAACTGTCAGGGTCATATACGGCAGATTAATAATATTAATAATAATAATATTAATAATAGGAAGTTTTTCCAATAACTGAGTCAACACACCACATGAACTTATGCAATCAGAAAACATCAAGGTCTACATAAATCAACCATTATATAAGTACAAGGGGAAGTCACTGATTCTAATAAGAGATTGCTGAAATTTTAGCACTGCAGCCCAAAATATATTAACTTCCCTAAAGTGCTCTTCAGAAGCTCCGCCTCCCAAATTCATGGTTAAGTATTGCCAAGGACACAACCACTATCAATGACACCCCCCATCTTATATCACCCTCCCCCGTCCTGCGAATAATCAGCAATGCCCCATGCTACCAATTGGCTGGAATAGTGTTGTATGGCTCAGTCTGGGCCACTTTGTTTGATTACCATCTAGAGATCCAGGGCTCTGAATGAAAACAGGATCCTTTTTAGTACACAGACAGAAAGGACAGCTAGCAGACCATGAGGAGATATTTGCTGAAAAAGTGTGTTGGATTAGAATCACCAATTAAAGCTTTAATAAGTCAGTCTATATTAATAATGATGAGCTTTGTGTTGGAATAACATTAGTATAATCATTATTATTACTATTATAACATTTTCTTTTTTTTTGTCAATACTCTTGATGCCGTTCTTCTTAACACAAAAAAGCCTCACCAGGAAAGATATTGCATTCAGTCATCAGACATTTCATTGTGGATGTGGCCCGAGCCACTGTCCCTTTCAAAGAAGCTGATTTATGGCACGTTAACCTCTTCCACACTGAAAGAAAAACAATTCTTGAGCAGCAATCCACACATATTACCTCATGACTCTGGAGGTCTAGGCCTACAATCCCTCTTGTACAGGTAGGAGATGCAAATATTGGTTTCTTCATGTTCATGCCAGTTGATGAAATATCTGGGTTGGGTTCACACTCACCATACTAATGTGCAGCTGCTTCAGGTTCAAAGCCTACTGCGAGAAGCCTTTGCATCATATTATAGGAGACATTTATAACTTACCTCCATTTACAATGTCAAAATAAGTAGTGTTAAATCAACTGCATCCAAGTTCATTTCTACTTAAATGAGAACTACATAAGTGCAAGATGGAGAGATGATGATGGACAAATGAGCTTACTTGGCGAGTTCATTTATTACCAGGAACCTGAGTCGAGCCAAATCACAAGGAAGATTCATCTCATTCAAGACTGCAGGTGACAAGCCTCTTTTAATTAAAGTCTCTAGACACTTTTCAAATAATCAGTACTCCTGAAGTGGAGAGTGCCGTTCTACTGTAAAAATTCTGCTATGTGAGAGCAGGAGCCATTGATGGCTTCATACTGAAGATCTACAGATGCTGAACATGTCTCCTAATCATCTATGAAGTGACTTTTTTTCTAAACAATACAGGGCCCTGTAAATGGAAGGACACGGGTGCAAATAGAGTGAAAAATGTAATGTTCCAACAAATTTTCAATTCAGAAGAATGCAAAGCACACAATTTATTTATTAAATAGGTATACTGCTAAAATTGTACATCAGTGGACACCACTCTGTGCCTGGAGATCTACCTTCCTGCTGGTTTTATCTCCAACCAAAATCTCATACACCTCTTTTAACTGATGAAATTCCTAAAGGAAAATGAAAGGAAAGCCTTCCAAACTCACCTGTTACGCTGAAAATATGTATATTATCATTATCAGGTGGTTTTTACTTACATCTACAAAGTTATAATCTGCTAAAATGTGTTAGTTTGCATTAGCCTTGAAAAGGCATCCATATGTAGTTCAAAATCCACAGAAATAGGGCGTAGACATGTGAGTTCCAATAAGGCAAGATAATGGCAATAATAACAGTACACAAGTATTAAACTAACAAATCAGATATAAACTAGTAAACTTGTGAATAAAATTACAATTACATTTACAGCATTTGGCAGACACTCTTATCCAGAGCGAAACCCCCCCCCCCCAATAAACTATGCATGCAAGCTTTTATTAAGTTTAGGTTTAATTGCGCTTAAAGTCAATGATTAAGGTTGGAGCCAAAGTCTTCAGGGAGGTAGATCTCTACGAGAAGGGCTGGTGACCACTGTTCTACCTCGGTTTGTAAATGCACTCAACAACAGATGGGGCTGGATTTATTTTTTTAACTATGTTTGCACAAATAATATGTTCTTTTGCACTTACCCGCTAGATCCACTTTCAAACTAATTAATTTATTTATTCCTTCGCTATGGTCGTGGGGAGGCTGGAGCCTATCTCAGCTGACTGTAGACAAAGGCAGGGTACACACTGTACAGCTCACCAGACCATTGCAGGGGTAAAACACACACACACACAAAACCATTCACACTCACATTCACACCTGGGGCAATCTGGAATAGCCAATTAGCCTAATATAATAAATCCACCTCCCTGTGACACTAGTAGGATTACACGGTTCAGCAAATGAGTGAGAGATAAACACAAACTTTACCAAAAGCCTAACCTCCTTGACAGAGGTAATAAAGATCACTAGAACAGAAAACAAACAAGGTGGTAAAATTTATGAGACAAAATTTAATACAAAATGGTTCTACCCATACAGAGAGAGCAAACTTAATGTTTAGGTTTTGACGCATACATACTGATGAGGAAATATTAATAAAGGCAGTTAGAGATTAGATTAGTTGGGAAGTTTATACAATAATTACAAAAAATTATGTATGAACATCATAATCATCCCTGATAGAGCACATTCCCATGGTCTCAAAGTGAATTAGTAATACGGAGTACAAATTCTTAAAATTACAGAGACAAAAAGCAAAGGAATGTGAAATGTTTTTAAAATAATATATACAATAATTCTGGATTTAACTAAAAAAGTAAAACTTATGCATAAAAGTTATTTAAAAACAAAACAACATTAAAAAATAATACACACACACACACTATGTCCTCCAATCTTGATTATTTACTGTTTGGTTTTGCAGTTGCTCCAAAATTTTACACAATTCACTGATTTTAAAAAAGCAGGTTAAATTGTAAAGAAAAATAATTGTCGTTTTAAACATTTAAAAACAATTATTGCTCAACAAAATTTGATTGGACAATGTTTACTGTTTATTACCCTTCAAAAACATCTTAAAAATTCCCATACCAACACTCGGCTCATGTTCAGTCTGAAGTGGACTGCGCATACAGGTCACAGATAGTGAGGTGTGTTTTGGACACAGCCAGAGCAGGGTACAGCGGCCCCGAGAACTCATGCTGGAAGCTGTACAGTAAAGTCAGAGTACTCTCTTCACCCACACTGAAAAATGACAAGCTACCCTCCTCAAAATCCAAAAGTACCCCAACCTTCTTCAGTCCATTGGCACACACAGACGAGGTGGACTTATCATGCAGGACTTCCACCTTGCCTTTCTCATAAACCAGGCACCAGGAGTTTGGGTAGAAGCCCAAACGGGAGGCATCTTTCTGCCCCTTCCTGCCTATGTGCTCATCGCAAACACCCACCTTCCAGCGTCCTTCGTCTACGGACACCTCCACCTCCCAATAGTGGCGACCCTGGGACAGCGCGGTCGTACCGAGCACCTGGGGGAAGATGTTGAAGCGAGTCTCTAGATCCGAGTAGTCCTGCTGCAGCTCAGTGTACTCCACCCTCCTGTTCTCAGCAGAGAGCAGCAGCTTCGGGTGAGCGGTGTCAGGGTCCAGGGTTGGACTTAAACCATCTGCAGGTAGCATAGTATAGGGTTAAACAATTACTCTTACACACACACACGCACAAACATGCAGAAAAAGACACATGCATTCAAATACACAAAAAACTGTAAAAATACCCATTAAATACCCAATAAAGCCCACAAACAAAAACAAACAAAGAAATAAACAAACAAACAAACACACACACAGTGCTGGGATAATGTACTGCATATCAAGCCAGTCCGAATCAAGAAATATACCCTGACAGAGTGATCAGGACCCTGACGTTCTTTGCACACGCCCAAAAACACACAAACACAGACGCACACATACATACTTCCCTCCTTTCACATCAACTGGATTACAGGTAAACATCTTGCATATGGAATTAATATTATCATAAATACGAGGAGGCGCATGTGTGAAATAAACATCTTTATTAATAGTATTATTTTGGATCAAAACACATTTTAAGAATTAGCCACTTTTAACGCTAAAAAGCTAATGCTAACAATTTCCCACTTTAACCTGTTAACCTAATTAGCATGCATAGAAGATTAGTACTTATTATTTGCGTTTTTAATAATAGTTTATTAGTAGTAATTTTCATTGTTTTAAAATGCTACATTCTTCCTCACAAAGAAGTAAAAATATAAATAAATAAATTATAAGATTTTACATTAGGGCGAGACGGGGGTGTAGTGCACAGCGGGTCCGCCTCACAGCAAGAAGGTCCTGGGTTCAATTCCCAGGCTCGGGCGTTTCTGTGTGGAGTTTGCATGTTCTTCACATGCTTGGGTTGGTTTCCTCCAGGTACTCCGGTTTCCTCTCACAGTCCAAAGACACACACATTAGGCTTATTGGCTGTTCCAAATTGCCCATGGGGGTGAGTGTGAATGGTTGTGTATATATACATATATGTATAACCAAACATATATCACATATGTACGTATAGAATATGTACACATTGGGGGTCCTGGGGGGGTCAGAAAACTATCTAGTGTGACCACCATTTGCCTCACGCAGTGCATCACATCTGCTTCGCATAGAGTTAATCAGGTTGTTGATTATTTCCTGTGGAATGTTGGTCCACTCCTCTTCAATGGCTGTGCGAAGTTGCTGGATATTGGCAGGAACTGGAACACGCTGTCAGATACGCTGATCCAGAGAATCCCAAACATGCTCAATGGGTGACATGTCCGGTGAGTATGCTGGCCATTCATGAACTGGGATGTTTTCAGCTTCCAGGAATTGTGTACAGCTCCTTGCGACATGGGGCCGTGCATAATCATGCTGCAACATGAGCTGATGGTCGTGGATGAATGGCACAAGGATCCATCCTCAGGATCTCGTCACAGTATCCATAACATACACCTACCCATACCATAACCCCACCGCCACCATGGGCCACTCGATCCATAACGTTGGCATTAGCAAACTGCTCACCCACACGACGCCACACACGCTTTCTGCCATCTGCCCTGTACAGTGAAAGCCGGGATTAATCCGTGAAGAGAACACCTCTCCAACGTGCCAGACACCATCGAATGTGAGCATTTGCCCACTCAAGTTGGTTACGACGACGAACTGCAGTCAGGTCGAGACCCCGATGAGGACAAGGAGCATGCAGACGAGCTTCCCTGAGGCGCTTTCTGACAGTTTGTGCAGAAATTCTTTGGTTATGCAAAGCAACTGTTGCAACAGCTGTCTGGGTGGCTGGTCTCAGACGATCTTGGGGATGAAGATGCTGGACGTGGGGATCCTGGGCTGGTGTGGTTACACGTGGTCTGCGGTTGTGAGGCCGGTTGGATGTACTGCCAAATTCTCTGAAACGCCTTTGGAGACGGCTTATGGTAGAGAAATGAACATTTAATTCAAGGACAACAGCTCTGGTGGACATTCCTGCAGTCAGCATGCCAACTGCACGCTCCCTCAAAACTTGCGACATCTGTGGCATCGTGCTGAGTGATAAAACTGCACATTTTAGAGTGGCCTTTTATTGCGGCCAGCCTGAGGAATAATGAATAATGAACTGTTGAATCAGCATCTTGATATGCCACACCTGTGAGGTGGATGGATTATCTCGGCAAAGGGGAAGCGCTCACTAACACAGATTTTAAATTTTAGATCTTTGAGTTAAGCTCATGAAAAATGGGAGCAAAAAACAAAAGTGCTGCGTTTATATTTTTGTTTAGTGTATGTATAAAATATATATATATGACATAACATATAGCATATGAGGTTTTGGTTATTTCGCACAGTCCTAACTGAAGATGAAAAAAGTTGGCCGCTTTACACATTTCTGGTTAACAGTGTGTAGTATTAACAGTACCTTTGGTTCCGTAGGTCTACATACTGGTAATCACAAATTCTGTAATATAGATAAAAACTGGTATCATTTGAAATCTACTGGCACCAAATGAAAAATACTGACTGATAGGCATGCTGCTGGGGTGCACAGGTCTGTCAAGGGCTGAGATTTCTCTGTACAGGCTGAGCAAACAAGCTTAATAAGTAATTTATTACGTGGCATTTTAAAATGCCGACCTTATTTTATTTCACCTCAGGCGTTGTTACTTGCCCGCTTCTGAGCAAAGAGTCTTCATACATGCCTGAAAGGGCTTTGGTAGCTTTCAGCTTTTTTCCCTTCCGGTGATGAGCAAGACCTTTAGACAACCAGCAAACACTTCATAAACTCGTTATCCCTCAGGATAATTCCTGTATACATTTTCTCTTCATGAAAACGCTAAACGCTTCTCTGAAAGATGATATGCAATTGATATGTCCCCATGTCGACCAATCAGATTGCCCATACTGCCGTGGCCATGTAATAAACTTACTTATACCCACTGCTCTGTTAGGTCAATCAGTGATGTGTGATAATGAGTTCATTCAAACATGGAAGGTGTTAGAATGTATTTTCTGTACGAGCGAAGCACTCACACAGCAGTCTAAACGGGTCTCTGTGAGGCATGGAGATGACTACAATGTCCAGTCTCTTTTCAGTCCACTCCTGCAGGCAGTCCAGTCTGCCCTGGTTCGGTTCCTCGACTGATTCAAGATCATCCACCGGGTCGGACATGCCGTTTAAACTAGAGGAGGATGAGAGATTGACAACAACAGTGAATTTAGTGGTGAGTTTATTACCCTAAACCATAAGTGCTGAACTGATTAAACACTTTCCTGTATCTTTACTTTGCATATCTATTTTACTGTATAACAGATCTACTCTTTTTAACTTACAATCCAAGACTTTCACTCACCCATGATACTTTTTAACCCTGTGTATACTGTGTAAAATTTAAAAAAAGGTTAACAGCCCGAAATGTGCAAAGTCTAAAATCTATTAATTGAGCAAAAACCACAGTTAGGTCCATAAGTATTTGGAACGTTTTACAATCGTGTAATTGTAACTAACAGCATCTTTGCCTACTCATTCAGAGTATACTACATGGAAACATAAGTAAACAGTGCTCATGTCAGTTGAGCCACAAGATCTGCACTGTCGTAACTTGCATTATCTGCAATGATACCCGGCAGCATTCTCAGAGCTTTGGCGAAAGACTCCATAGCCACAGCTTCCTTGCCTGGGATTCTGTTGGCCAAGTCTGTCACTGCTTTTTTCCCTAAGGGTGTTTTTGCACTCATTCAAAGTTTTAGTATATACTACATGGAAATAAGAGAAAAACTACGGAGCACGTAAGGGGACATAGAAGAAAAAAGAATAATATATTGTTTCCTCGTGTGCACGAGAAAGACCATTCCATGCATTTCAGTCGGCTATGTATGTATATAAATGGAAACATGTGACTTAAATGAACCGACTCTCCGAACGACACTTAAAGTGAGTTTTGAAGTCTTGTGGTCTGTTTCGGTGCAGGGGATACACCAGCCTTGATCAGTCACCTGACCACCTGATAACAAAGGTGACGTCGGACAAGCAAAACTGCAATGTCTTTACAGGGGAGTCTAAGGTTAAAATACAGCTCAATTCAGTCACCTATTTCCATTTATATACGTAGCTGAATGAAATGCATGGAACAACGTATCCGTGAGCATGAGAAACCAATATATTTTTTTTTACTTCTGTGTCCCCTGTTGGGCTCCGTACAAAAGCAGACTAAAACAAGATTTTTATGATTTTTTTTTTTTTTCGTTTTAAAGTGTGATGATGATGACGCTACCTGCTCTAAGTGACCGTTTCAAACCATGAGTGTCCGTCATTTTGATTCAAGCATTATCCCACTCAGAATAATGTTCTGCCAATCATGCTGTGCCGTTCCCATGTAGTGTATGTGGGGGGAAAAAAAAAAAATAATAATAAAAAAGTACTACAGTTTTGTCCCGACAAGCCTGTTTCGTGGTTGCCCACTCATCAGGGGATTTATTAAGAATATTCATTTACCACAGTTTATATACAGTCAGTATCGTTTGTATGGTGCGCTTTAATTTATGCAGTTGATGTTTTTTTCCAGTAGGTCGTTGTATGTTGATGGTTTTAATTTGTAGAAATTTGTTGTTTTGTCGGCGGCGATTATCAGTTTTGGTTCCTTCTTGATTCGTGCAGTATCGTTTTTTAGTGTGTTGAGAAATGCGTTGTCCACTTGCCTGAACTTTATTGACTGGATTAAGCTTAGCATACCATACAAACGATACTGACTGTATATAAACTGTGGTAAATGAATATTCTTAAATCCCCTGATAAGTGGGCAACCATGAAGCAGGCTTGTCGGGACAAAACTGTAGTACTTTTATTTTTCCCCCACATACAATATTTAGCTCTACTTTGACGTATTGAGCACTGTTCTACGGAAAATCGACTCAGGATTTTATATATATATATATATATATGTATGAATGAATACAGTATAGATTTGACATCATAATTACTGCTGTCAGTGACTATAAATCTATAAAAGTCGAATTAATTTTAGTTAAATGTAATAATGTACTTACGCCTCTGTTACTTTTCTGTATTCCTGAAAAAGAAAAATACTATTTATTTATTTTTAAATCCATTTGCCTCCATTTCTGTAGTGTCATTAATGATAATCACTCTTTTATAAACTGTATTTTCATGCAGTGTTGCTGCACGTACCATAATAAAAGCTTGGTCCTGAACCCGTGATGGCCCCTGTGCATCTGCTAAATTCGTCAGTGGGTGGAAAGTGCGCTGAATGGTTGAAAGGGCTGGACTGAGAACGTCGAGTTGTGCCTGGATGCTCCTCAGAACTCTGTTCTCTTCCTGGGACACACAGTGTACAGCCTGCTGCTCCTCGATTGTCAGAGCCTCTCGCATGGCCTGATATTGCTGTACTACTGCAGCACGCAACCGCTCCAGTGACTCCTATATATATA
>JBCNYH010000007.1:25721725-25733499 GCA_039654325.1 Tandanus tandanus | reverse complement strand
TGTTAACTAGCATGTGTGTGTGTGTGTGTGTGTGTGTGCGCGTATATATATATATATATATATATATATATATATATAATATACACCTCTGTAGGATCAGAGCTACATCATTATTCAGCTGCATTCTTACTAAAGAGTCAATGGCGTAGTAGTGCCTGAAATATATGTAGTTTAGGAACTTATCACGTTTGCAGGCAGTCTTTCACACCATGCCAGGCATTTATAGGAGAGAACATCGGAGCCTTTGAGCATACCTTAAATATTATTTGATTGGAAAAATCCTTTTAGGTATTTCATTTTTTCAGCGTTTGAAACCTATTAAGGGGGTGCCCACTTTACAATTCAAAAGTTAAAAAATAAGAACCACCCTAGTGTGTGTGTGTATTCATATTTATATATGTGTGTGTGTATATATGTATGTTCAAGTATGTCACATGACCACTTTGGTTCTGAACATGAATGCTCATAGTTGTAATTAAACCAGACAGGAAATAAAGTAAACAATTGTAACGCAGCACGCAAAAAGCCGTCTAAAGATGCAGACGAAGAATTACTTGTTAGAACTAGAGTCCATTTAGTCTTTTGATGATGAAACACTCGGCACATGAATATTTCAGCTATATCTGATTTACTGTGTGGGCTGTGATCGATCGATGGTTTCTTCAGAACTTTATTTAAAAATATTTATCAACATGCTACAAGTGACTGTGTATCGATTTGCATCATTACTAAATCACAATAATTCCAAGAAAGGACACATCAACGGTCTTACTGGATGTAAACGAATATGGCGGCACTGAGTGCTTCGTCTGCTCTGGCGATCACCAAAAGATAAAACAGACTCCCAGTCTAAAGCAGTCTGCGTCTTTGGTCTGTTTTTTTTTTTTGCATGCTTTTTTTGCAATCTTTGAAAACATTTCTTCTTACTCAATGAGCTGCTTTCAAGTAAATACTTTTTCTAATAAATGCCTGTCATTAGCTGCAACAGAGGATCTGCTAGACAAGCTGTTGTTTCTTGTTTACAAATCTGGAGTTACTGAACTATGTTCCTTATTTAAAGATGTGTAACCATTGTCTCACTTTAGAAACGAGTTGACAGCAAGCATAATCGTTTTCTTTAATAAATATGTGAATAAAATATTTTGAGAATCATTAAGAAACAGCATTCTACATACAGCATCTTTATTATGTAATTTAACAAGTCAGAATGTTTCACAGTAAGTACAGACTTATTCAAACCTGTTTTTCATTTTTATTTTATTCACATAATCATTTCAGTAGTAAAAAGCTTGTTTGTTTCAGCTTTGGTGGAGTCAGCTTCCTACGTGGTCCTGATCGGGAACAGGGAGTGGATGAGACGCAACGCCCTGCACATACATCCTGAAGTGGATGACTCCATGATCGAACATGAGAGAAGGGGACGGACCGCTGTACTGGTGGCAGTAGATGGTTAGTGAAAACACCAGCCACCATCATTTAGCATCACAGACACTGATATTTTAATTTAATATGGCTGAAGCAGTGAATAACCCGGAGTCTATTCTCATGAGATAAAAGCGTGGTGTATTCATCCTCACTCTGTTATGCTGGTGTTTTCTCCTCTCAAACACCTCCCGTGTGTATTTCTCTCTGCTCAGGTGTGCTGTGTGCCATGGTTGCCATAGCAGACACGGTAAAGCCCGAAGCTGAGCTGGCGGTACAAACTCTCACCTCGATGGGCCTGGAGGTGGTGCTGATGACTGGCGACAACAGCAAGACAGCCCGAGCCATTGCAGCACAGGTACAATATAGTCGTCTCTTTTCAGCATGAATTCAGGCCATGCGGTGTCTCCGATTTCAGTCTCGTATTCCGCTCCTTTTTTCTGTCTGCCAGCTTTGATAAGTAAAAGTGTGAAATTCAACACAACTGCCCTCTTTTTATTCCTAAATGAATCCTGTGTGGAAGAACAAAAGCCTGTTCTGGCTGCTTTGGACTTGTCTGAAGCCTCTGTCCCAACAGTACAGCAGGGCTGCTGTACAGGATTTATTTAAGAAAATGTATTATATTTAAATAGCACACAGTACGAACATAAAACAATTAAAAGAACAGTGTATATAAGAGCCCGCTTGTCATCACCATGCACTTGTCTTGAGTGTACTGTTGTGTTCTCAAATTACTGAAAACACAAAGATGGATGGATGGAAAAATGTGTGGATGAATACAATAAATAAAATAGCAGGACCTTCCTGTCCTCTTCAGTACAGCTGCTGAACCACACTGTACAGCGGGAGGTCAGAATGGACGGATAAATGGGTAGATGGATTAAAAGGATTGATGGATAGAAAAATGGGTAGGCAGATAGATAAATGGATAGATTGAGAAAAAGGGTGGATGGATGGAAGGACAGATAAAATGGGTAGAATATGGGAATGGATGGATAGATGGATGGATACATGTATAGATAAAATGGGTAGAATATGGGAATGGATGGATACATGTATAGATAAAATGGGTAGATAGCAGGATAAGATGGATGAATTGGTGGAATAATAAACAAGATTGATTTATAGATGAATAAAATAGACTGATTTTTATAGATAAATATTTTTGAATTGTAAATAAATGAACTGGTTCCTTTTGCCCGTGTCTGTAGGTTGGCATCAAGAGTGTGTTTGCCGAGGTCTTGCCCTCTCACAAGGTGGCGAAGGTGGAACAGCTGCAGCAGGCAGGGAAGCGCGTGGCCATGGTAGGAGATGGCGTGAACGACTCACCAGCTCTAGCCAAGGCAGACGTTGGTATCGCCATTGGCACTGGCACTGATGTGGCTATTGAAGCAGCAGATGTGGTGCTCATCAGGGTGAGAGCTCCCCCCCTCCCTCCCCAACTCGCTGCACTGAGGACATGATTATGTCTCTCTAATCTATCTCTTCATAACACTTTCTCTCTCTTTTCAGAACGATCTCCTGGATGTTGTTGGGAGCATTGATTTGTCAAAGAAGACAGTCAAAAGGATCCGTATTAATTTTGTCTTTGCACTAATCTACAATCTTGTAGGAATTCCCATTGCTGCCGGTGAGCACGTACAATAAAATGTCTCTTTACAATAAAAACAAGTGATTGTCATCATATAAAATAACCCGACTGCATTTAAGCAGTCATAGTATGTGCATTTGCCCTGATATCTTGATTCAGGTGTGTTACTAGCTGCATCTCTGTTTCTAGGTATGTTCATGCCCATAGGATTGGTGCTGCAGCCGTGGATGGGGTCTGCCGCTATGGCTGCATCTTCTGTGTCTGTGGTTCTTTCTTCCCTTTTACTCAAATGGTGAGTGAACTGACTGCCCCCCCCCCCTCCCCCTCCCCCTCCCCCTCTTTTTTGTTTTTAAGAGTTATTTCTAAATATATTAAATATTTGTATTATAATTTCTATATAACACCCAATATTGTGCTGTCCAGGTACAATATATATATATATATATATATTTAGGAATTTATTAGAAAGCAGGAGCCGTTTCATTCTGCCTGGAACATTCAGAGAAAACCTAATCCAATAAACATACTAACATATAATCTAATCAGCATGTAATAATAATAATAATAACAACAACAATAATTATGGTAATTATAATTATGATTATTATTATTATTATTATTATTATCACCTGATCATGCAGGGCAAAACACACACACACAACCATTCACACTCACACTCAGAGGCAATTTAGAACAGCCAAGCAGCCTAATGTGCATGTCTTTGGACTGTGGGAGGAAACCTGAGCACCCGGAGGAAACCCACACAAGCACGGGGAGAACATGCAAACTCCACACAGAAACGCCCCGAGCCCGGAAATCAAACCCAGCACCTTCTTGCTGTGAGGCGGACGTTCTAACATGCCCAATAGTAATGATTTATTACTTTTATTTTTATTATTATTATTATTATTATTATTAAAAAACAATATTAACAATGTTTTTTGGGGAGCTGTGCTCTCTTTTTAATGACTTTGTCAGGCTTTTTTGTGTTAAGTTTTTAAGCATTTTTAATACTATTTATCACAGCCACATCGGTGTTGGTATTCTAGTACCACCTAGAGGTAGTCCAGTCATCTGATGCAGATGTTTCCCTTTTTTTCAATAGTCTAAAAATGAAGACATGCAGGAGTTTTTTAAGAAATCCATACACTAAATTATTTATGCCATTGTTCCTTTCACATTAAGTGCAGTGAGATTAAGTGTAAAGATATTAAAAAACACAATTGTATAGAATAGCTTTTTTTGCTGCAGCTTCTGTTCACTGGGAACCCAAACCTGTTCCAGCATGATAGTACCATGTACACGTAGTGAACGCCATGCTCCCAAATCTAGTGGAAACATGTATGGGTGTGATGGTCAGGTGTCCACATACTTTTGCCTGTACAGTGTTTAATTTCACATGACTGTATTGTTATTTAAGTAATTTAAACGAATTAAAAAAAAAAAAAAAGAAGTGAACTACTGTACATCTGTATCCACAATGTGTGTAATGTCAGTGTGTGCTACAGTGGAATTGCGCAATCTGATTGGACCGCTATCTCGGTATTAAAGACCATTATTCTGAGCAGATAGTGCTTGAATCAAAACCGCCGACTCATGGTTTGTCATGGTCACTTTGAACAGGTGTCATCATCATTTTACTGCATTAAATGATAAAAATTTGTTGCATTAGCTGTTTTGGGTTAGATTTTTGCCGTCGATTCCATCAAAAGTGGTACGAGGCAAGCAGAAGTGCTTCCGCTTTCTTCATATTGCTTCCGATGGCTTCTTCCTCTTTCATTCGTTCATTGGAGCTTTTGTGGTAGTGGTGTTGAAGCATGATGCTTGAAAAAAAATATACGTTCTTTCCATTAAAAAGTTGAATTTTAAATTTTGTTCATTTTCACAGAATAACTTTAGAATGTATGAAAGAGCCGGCTAGGCAGGGTTAGCTTTTAGCCTAGCACGGAGTTACATTAACTATGGAAATCTTGCTTTATTGTGCTTATGTTTCCATGTAGTGTATACTAAAATAATTATGCACCTCAGGTCTCCTCAACATTCTGTCTGGGGGTCTATTCAGTTGGATCCATCTCACCTTCAGTGGTTAATTGTTAATTATACTGTTTAAATTGTTCAGGTGTGCTTTAATTGATCAAAGCCAATACAGGGGTGCCACCATCCACCATCTTTGGAGGACCCATAAAACATTGTTACTGCTATTAGATCCTGTAAATGAGGGTGAATACAAACTAATACAAGTGTGAAACCCAGTTTAAACACAAAAACGAAGAAATAAAAGGATACACAGATACACATACAAATAATATTTATTAATAATGTAGGATAGTCTGCAATCATGATGATCACTGTAACAATGATCTGGGCATACAATGCTTGATGAATTATTCACATGTGTATACTGGACAGCACGTCATCTGTTAGTTTAGCACACTAATGCAGAAGGACGTAATATAAAACAGTTTGTTTTGTCTCACTCTGATTGGAACAGTTACACTAAACCCAGTGCTGAGAAGCTGGAATTACAGATAAGCGGGCAGCATAAAGCAGGCAGCATTTCAGACATCAGCGTTCACATCGGCATGGGAGAACTGCGCCGGCCCTCACCGAGACTCAGCTTACTCGACAGGATGATAAACTACAGCCGAGCATCTATCAACTCCCTGCGCTCAGACAAGCACTCGCTCAACAACATGGCCTTGAACGAGCCTGATAAACACTCACTGCTCATAGCTGGGGCTCACTGTGACGAAGACATCGTCTGATGGGCCGTTACAAGGAGTGACGGGACTCCTTGACATGTCTCAGTGCCTGCAGCCTGTAGGGGAGGAGTCAAAGTGTGATCTCACACACATCACACTCACACACACACTCATCACGGTAGTCCTGTTTAAAGCCGCATGATTCGCTGTGGCGTTTTCTTGCTGGAAGTTCATGCACTTGTCTAGACATCTCTATGGCTCCCCTGTGTAACCTTTGTGAGCTTAGAGCCAACATTGTAAGGAAAAAGTAGGGACTCTAACAGAGATATGATCATGTGTGGGGTTTTTGTTTGTTTTAAACTGACAATCTACGTAACAATCCAAAGAATTCTGAACATGCTCCATTTTATTTCTGTGATGAGCATGTTGAGTTTTAAAACTTTAATTAATTAAATATTTATAATGCCACTTATTTATGTCATAATGTAGGAAATGTAACAAAGGAAGTTAGAGATATTATAATTATATTTATCGAAATATGACAGTTTTGCCTCTGATCAGCTACAGTTACATCGACCGTGCGCGGTGTTCATCACAGACACATCATCAGAACTTTAACGGCCCTGGTGCTTCTTTTCGCCCATTCGTGACTCCATTCATGTACTGAACTCAAATCTTGATTTTGATTTTGAGGCTTGAATTTCAATATGAATATATAATATATGACACATTCCAAAGAAGGCGTTTGACCTCTTACCTCGAAAGAAGAAATGAAACACCTTAAGGTGCGCTCAAACGATACTGATCACGATCCTGATGTTATTCCAATGTTTCAGCCAATTTTGCTCTAATATGTACCAATAGTACTCCAATGTTTTTTTTTTTCCTTGTTTGCCCAATGTACTCTGAATAAAAAAAACAAAAATTTAAAAACCACCAAATTTTTCAACACTCCTAAAATATTTCCCCCCAAAGTTTTCCCCGAAATTCTACGATGTTCTCCTATGAACTCTTGTTTGTTTTCCGGTGTTCTCTGATGTAACATCAGAATATGATCTGGGCAAACCTGGTTTAGTATGTATGAAAAAAAAATTCTCTGTTGTGTTACTTCTATGATATAACAGATGTTTCTTTTAATACAGATGTTACTTCTGAGCAAGTCGACTCAGTAACTCGAGAACTGAAAAAAATCAGGATCTGACACTTGCCTACATTGGTGCGGGGGTTGTTTGGGTGTTTGTCATTTCACGAGGCTGCTATTATAGATTTGTTCATTTCTTATATGAAATTCAGAAACAACTGACTATTGATTGTTGAGTTTCATCGGGGATGTGCACCTTTTTCTGTGCTTTGAACTTGTGTAATGTGTCGAATGTTAAAAGTTCTGTGAAGGGAAAACAGCGGAAGTTGTGTTACTGTGCCTTTTTAATATTATTCGCTATTTTGAAGGATTTTCAAGGCCCCAGTGAAGCAAATGAATTGAAATGTAGATCTCATGTGCAATCAATGCCTTTGTTATTCCACGGTATATTTATTGCTGTTCCTGCCGGGTGTTAAAGTCTGTTTGAAGCTGTGGGTAAATGTGACGTATAGTACACAGATTTGGCACATTTATGGTTGTTACACAACACATCAACAAAACTATGGCTTAAGAGCTCAATTTTATTTGTAATAAAAAATGTTGATCCTGTGCATTTCTTGGTGTTAAGGAGACCTTTAGTTAAAATACAATCACACAGAGTGCATTGCTAATTTGACTGCAATATTTACTCATATGTAGGCAATTCTGAGGTTAATTATAGTTACCAGCTTTGAGATATTAAACATTTCTTCTACTGAGAACTATATCCATCACCAGATAGCAACACAGTGTAGACATTAATGTACTGATACTTTCTTTTACGGAATTACTTGGCAATTACATTTATTGACTGCTTTACAATATCACCAAAGCAGCATAGAAAATCATTAAGGGTTAAAAAAAAAAGCTGTTAAAATGTTTGCTGATCACATTGTCCATATAGAAAGGTGAGAAAAGAAATGACTGAAATTACTATTAATTACAATGATTAACAACAATTTAAAATTTAGCAATATAATAAGAGTAATGATTAGAAAAGAAGTCCAGAAAAACACTCCACTGGCTCCCTGCTTCACTCCGCATTGAATACAAGGTCTCACTCCTCACCCACCAGTGTGTTCATGGTACCGCCCCCGCCCCCACCTACCTCAAGGATCTCCTCACTCCCCAGACATCCTCACGCTCCCTCCGTTCCTCCACCACCTACATTGTTAAATCCCCAAGGCACAATGGGCGATCGGGCTTTCTGCTCAGCCACTCCTCGCCTATGGAATGCCCTCCCAGACCACCTGAGGGCACCGCAGACCATGGACACTTTTAAACGTGCCCTAAAAACTCACTTTAAAAAATATAAAAGAATAAACTTTCTGTAGTAGTTTTGTGCTGTGCTATTTTTATGTGTGATTTTATGCTGTAGCACTTTGAGATTTGTAATTAATAAAAAAGTGTGTTAGAAATAAAAATTATTATTATTAGAAATGAATTAATTAATATTTCATTCATCGAACCCGCTTAATCCTATTACGGTCGCGGACATGCTGAAGCCTATCTCAGCCGACACTGGGTGAAGGTGGGGTACACCCTAAACAGCTCGCCAGACCATTGCAGGGCCGAACAAACCCCCATCCATTCACACTCACACTTGCACCTAGGCACAATCTGAAACATTCAGTTATCCTAATGTGCATGGCTTTGGACTGTCGGAGGAAACCGGAGTACCTGGAGGAAACCCATGCAAGCGAAATGAGAACATGTAAATTCCACACACAAAAAAAAGACCCTGCCCTGGACCCGAACCCAGGACCTGCTGGCCACTGTGCCGCCCATGAACAAATAAATTATAAAAATTACAGCCAATGCAAATGCTTAAGACTAAATAAATAACAGTTCCTGACCTTGCACCAAGTTAACCTGCTGTTTATTTTGGCAGTTGAAGAGGGCTAGTCATGTTTAAAAAGACAACATTTTTTTCCTATGGTTAACAGGAGCTGTTATGTAAGCCTACTCATTCTGCAAGAATAAACAAACACAGGGAGGGTTAGTCAGTCGTGAACGCGCATTCCTAGCGCTCTATAGCGGGAGTGCGCGCTCACGCTGTCCATGCGAACCAAACTGCCAGGAAACTGAAGTTGGGGGAGAACCGGAAGGAAGGAACGGGTTGGTGCTGAAAACATCCTAAAGATAACACAAGTTCGGGCTGATAAGCTTCGATCTGCCGGGTGGAGGCTTTATTATAGGCAGTGATTCAGTGGGAATAGACATGGCACTGACGCAGGATGTGGTTTTGAGGTTTTTAATGTCGCGCGGCGGAAACGTGAAGAACACGGAGCTGCTGAGCGCGTTCACGCTGCACATCTGCAGCAGGGAGCCGGAGGAGAGGAGACGCAACAGGGACCTGTTTAAGAGTTTCATCAACAGGGTGGCTGTCGTTAAAAGGGTCCAGGGGGTCAAATACGTCGTCGTGAAGAAGAAATACCAAGAAATGATCAATGAGGGAAAGTCTTCCATAGCATCCTCCTCCTCCTCCTCCTCCCCATCACCACCACCACCATCATCATCATCATCATGCACAACATTACAGAGCACCTTTTTCAAATCTGAGTCGCGCTCAATAACCACTTCAGATGTTCTAAATAACAATTCCTGGATTCCTGCAAATCCACCCGACTATGTCAACAATTCTAAAGATTTACTTACAAAAGTCCAAAGCTCGCCCGGATGTGATGCTGTGATTCCCTCCGCCGCTACGTCCAACCAGGAGGAATCGTTGACCGCCCAAGTACTTATTAATATAGCTAATCATACCACACAGAACAAAATGGGAGCCGGTTTTGCTGTTGTGGCAATCACATCTCCGCCGTGCTCACAATCTGAGAACGCCAGCGTCAGTCGCAGGACACCTGCGGAGACTGGAAGGAGTCCATCCTACCTCGATCATGAACCCGACCTAAACAGATCACCAACAGTTAAACGGAGACAGACGGTGGCGACTCGTTCACCGGTACGGAAAAGAGAAAACAAAGTTGGTGAAACAGATTTTGGGGCCAAGGGCTTATCTGTGATCCGTCTGGAGCCACAAGAACACCAGTGGCTTGTAAAGTCAGCGACAGGACACTGGAGTCAACTCTACAGCCTCTTGCAGCAGGACGTCCACCTGGTAGATAAAAGAAACTTCATATCTGGATTCACGGCACTTCACTGGGCTGCTAAACATGGAAACAGCAAAATGCTGCGCAGGATCCTAGACATCAGTAAAAAAGTGGACGTGAACGTTAAGAGTCATGATGGTTACACCCCTCTGCATGTTGCTGCCATTCACAGCCATGAAAAGGTCTTACATTTACTGGTGCGTGAATACGGTGCTAACTGCAACATACGTGACAACAGTGGCAAAAAGGCGTATCAGTACTTACACAAGGACCTGTCATCAGAGATGAGACAGCTGCTCGGAGACCCTGCTGGTTCCTGTCAGGTCGTGGGACGTGCGGACTCAGAGGAGCAACATTTTCCCAATTTGTCTAAAAACCTCAACACATTCAGTAAATTATTTCAAGCCGGTGTGGGACGCAGAAAGAAATCCAGACATCGATCAAGCATCTGACTGCTCAGTAACTAAGAGGAAAAGAACTGGAAAGACTGAACATCAGACCACTAACATGAGTCAAGTGCACTTATTAAAGTGTATTCACTTGAACAGATGTTTGCCACATCTGTTTTTAATTCAATTTGTAGTGATATTGTTCTGTTTACAGCACTGATGAAATCTTGCACCTGATTGGTCTGCCAGTAGTTGTGCCTGTAATTCTAATGGTAGTTTTATTACTAATGTGCCTATTTTATTATGCTGTAACTTTTATAGTAATAGTCTATTCCCGGGCATTTGTGAGGAGGACACTGTGCATTGTAGAATATTAACAAGAGCACTCAGAGAGCGCAAACCTCCACCAAGAGCAGCAATCCGCCACATGAACCAAAAATGTCAAAAATTGTTATACCTAGAATTTTTAATAAATACATTTTAAATTGGATCCAGAATTTGATCCGGATCATCTCCAGAAACTAACGGAATCTTCCGTGGCCAAAGCCTCACATCTGGGAGAAGTTTCATGAAAATCCACACATAACTACTCATTGATAAACACACAAACCGATGGTAAGACATAACCTCCTTGGCACGGGTAACAATAAAAATACATAAATAAAAAGAATTGTTGCTCAGGAGATATTTATATAATATTCATAGAAGTATTCTCCAATGTCATGGTTTCCAACAGTAAGGTTTCCATTGCAAGAAAGTCTTTAGGACCAAGGATGCTGTTCTTGGCCGTTTCTAGGTAAAATGACAAGCCACATTAAAAAATATTAAACAAACAAGTTAATAATAATTTAAAAAGTGAGAACATTGTGATGTGCTGTTTTAGCAGAATAATCCAGTTCCAGAAGATAATGACTAAAAAATTAAGTTGTTATTAATTTGTGCATAAACTTTTAAGACACTAACCACTGTCAGTTTGATTTACTGGATGATAATCTGGGTAATTTGGGGTAATTTTAAATTTGATTAGTATTAGCTAATTGCTGTTAGCCACAGAAATGATGTTACACATATGAGAATGGTGCAGTATATTTCATGAGAGTCCAGAGTCGGCTGAGATAGTCTCCAGCCTCCCCACGACCATAGTAGGATAAAGCGGGCCGGGGAATAAATTGGTAAATGTATTGTTTATTTGTTGCATTCTTTTAATCAGGTGAACTCCAAGTGCATGTGTAAATAGAGCTGTGCTTCAAGTGACCGTGGCAAACTGTGAGTGTCTGTTGTTTTCATTCAAGCATTATCCACTTGGAATAATGTTTTTTAATTCAGAGACAGTGGACCAATCAGACTGCACAATTCCTGTGTAATATATATATATATATATATATATACTGCTCAAAAAAATAAAGGGAACACTAAAATAACACATCCTAGATCTGAATG
>JBCNYH010000007.1:25702611-25721625 GCA_039654325.1 Tandanus tandanus | reverse complement strand
TTATCCAGAGCGACTTGCAATTATCATTTTTATACAACTGAGCAATTGAGGGTTAAGGGCCTTGCTCAAGGGCCCAATGGTGGTGATAGTGGGAATTGAACCGCTGACGTTTGGATCAGTAACCCATCGCCTTAACCATTAAGCCACCACTGCCCGCAGAAACACCCTCGCCGAGCCCTGGGCTCGAACCCTGGTCCTTCTTGCCGTGAGGCAGACATGCTAACCACTATGCCACCGTGCCACCCTACACTCACATTCATGAACACTAAATGGAAATGTTGGACACGGTAATCTTATACACAAGATGAAACTAGTGATTGTAGTCTACTGATTGTAGGTATACTTACAGTAGTGTGCAGTGAAGATTATACACCACCACTTTTGTCTAAAAGGGCTCCTAAAAAAAAGAAGTAAAAAATTACTTCTCTATAATTTTTTGGTGAAAATGTATTGAACAATGCTACTGTAGGCAGTGGGAACCAAAAGAAAAAATCATTTCGACAAGTATATTGAGGTAAAAGTAAGGCTAATAAACAAAAACACTGAAAATACCAATTTTTCAGAAAAATTGAAAGGTGTCTTTTGCATAGCATGAATGAACTTCAAACCATATGGAACGGTTTTGAAACGGTTTAAAGAAATTAAAAAAATATGTGAACACTATGCCTGAAAGGTTAAATGCTGTAATCACAGTAAAGGGTGGCCACACTAAATATTAACTTTTTTTCTCAAAAACGAGACTGTTATTTTTGTTATTACTATATATTGTTGTTTGTTTACTTATTCTCATCAATATGATCCAATATTACATGAAATAAATACTTGAATAGTGCTTGGGTTCTGATTTATCTTCATTTTGTTAAGTTGTATAAGTGTACTATATTTTTTTATGTCTTCACTCGCTAAACCATTCCATATGGTTTGAAGTTCATTCATGCGATGCAAAAGTCCCAAAAAAATTTAATTTACAACACCTTTCAATTTTTCTGAAAAATTGGTATTTTGAGTGTTTTTGTTTATTATCTATACTTTTACCTCAATATATTTGTCGGGATGATTTTTTGGTTCTCATTGCCTACAATAGCATTGTTCAATACATTTTTACCCAAAAATGATAAAGAAGTAATTTTTAACCTTTTTTTTATTAGGAGCCCTTTTAGATAAAAGTGGTGGTGTATAATCTTCACTGCACACTACTGTACATACAGGAGATTTCTGGCAAAACAACAAACACATAAATTTAAAATCAATCTCTCAGTCTTCACTTTTGTACTAGAACACAACAAAATATACAGTATTGGCAGAATACACAAAAAATACAATGTTGAATTAAACATAACATTCATATCAGACTTGTTAGATCACCGTTTAGTCTATCCATACCCACTGGATATAAGAAATCATGTGCTCTGTTCAGCTACTCTATTACTAAGATATCACTTTATATAACATTAGTAGGTACAGAAGAAATACCCATCAGAGATGGTGAAACCCCTCAGCTGCCCAGCAAGGCAGTTGTTCAAGGTCAAGGTAATTTTGACAAGGTCAAAGGTCAAACAGAGAAACTGACAATCCCATCCACACCAACAAATCATAGGAAACCTGAATGCAAAATGTCTGAATGATCCACAAAGCTGTTTTTGAGAAATTTACAGTGTGAGAAATTGAGTTACCGTAATATGTAACCGAAGGGTCTAATACAGAGCTTTCCAGATGTAATTTCATGATAAAATGTAATGTGATAACGCAAAATGCGATAAATAAAAGAATGTAAAAGATAGTGTGCATAAAGTAAGTTTAACTTTTTTCTCATCTTCTGCATCACTGTGAAGTCGAGCAAGTTAATTCATTCAGTCACAGTCAAGATGTAATAAATCCAAGGGCTACATTCCAACAGCCCCCACAGACTGACTTGTTCCTTTATTCCAGCACAATCAGCCAGTTTTCTTTCTCACCACACACACACACACACACACACACACACACACACACACACACCGAAGGAGAGAGAGAGTCACAGAATCAGTTATGACAGAAATGAGCAAGTACTCATTCATTTAAAAGACCGAATTTAGACAGAATTGCTGCTTCAATCTCAAATATAATAAGCCACCTTTCGAAGTCGAACTTCTAATTATCTAATTAGATCCTGGCGTTAGACCTTTTGGAAAGTTCCTGTCTATGTAAATGTAATGACTTCCGTAATATTACTTTACCTTGGTACAATTTCCGTCAACTCTGAAATGTCTAGTAATAATAACATGAATAATATGTAGCTCATGCGAAAGGTAATAACTTACTAGGACTAGCACACTCATGGACTGAGAACAGACAAACACACACACAATTTCCTGCGGAACGAAAATCGGCACATCACACTACCTTCCGTGTAGCTCACACGAAAGGTGATTATTATTATTATTAATTCATTCATTTGCCAAACAGCTTAATCCTACCAGGGTCACAGGGAGGCTGGAGGCTATCTCAGCTGACACTGGGTGAAGGCGGGGTACACCCTGAACTGTACTCGCCGGTCCATCACACACACGCCAATACACACACAACCATTCACACTCGCACCTAGGGTCAATTTGGAACAGCCAGGTAGCCTAATGTGCATGTTTTTGGACTGTTGGAGGAAACCGGAGTACTCGGAGAAAACCCACTCAAGCATGGAGGGAACATGCAAACTCCAGGACCTTCTTGCAGTGACGTACTAACCACTAACATTATTATTATTATTATTATTATTATTGAGTGTGCCTGATGACTTGATGTCTCGTGATTATGAAATATGACGTCATTGAGAATGACACTATGTGACTTGTTTTTTTAAGAGGCGGAAAGGGGCTTCCCTTGTCCATCATGTGCTGCAGAAACGTCATGCACGCGCACCTGGTTTGAGCTGATTACATACACCTGCGAGGTGACGCGCGACCGGAAGTGTGCATGGCCCGGGGAGAATTCTGCAGGTGCAGGTCAAAGAATGTGTTTGATGTACTTATTGATCATGGCTAAGGAGGGCTGCGCAGTTTTTTACCCGAAGGCGCTGGTGCTCGTGCTCGGTCTGATGTGCGCCGGAGTGTCGGGACTCTTGGGCCGGGGTGCTGGAGCTCAATCCGCCGAGCAGTTAGTCCATCACGGCAACATTCTAAGCCCGTTACTGAAAGCCTTATCAGAGCACGAGCCGTGGGGAAGTCATTTCCCGAGAACGAGACCCGATTCGAGGTATGTACGATTCATGAAAAGACTTTACAAGCTGTCTACAAAGCACGAGAGGAGCCACGAGGCGTCTCACCTTTACAACACGGTGCGCCTGATCACAGCACGGCAGGAGTGTCTGGACCAGTGTGGAGGTACAAACACAGCAGCCACACCCAGAGATCCATCAGATACTGCATCAGGATTGCTTGTGTTTCAGTGTAGCAGTGGAAAGGACCATCTCTGACCAGATGTTCTTTCCTCCAGTGGAATCCCCACATTCCAAAAAAAAAAAAAAAAAACCAACAATTTATTAGCTGAACATTCTGGCTTTGGAGAAAATACCACAGCTAAACACAATTATTTCAATTAATATATATATATATATATATATATTTTTTTTTTAAGCAGATTATAAAATTGTAAGCAAAAATTACAAAAAAAAGAAAAATTACAATGATACATTGCTTCTTCTTCTTGGGGCTGCACGGTGACATTGTGGTTAGCACATCCACCTCACAGCAAGAAGGTCCTGGGTTCGATTCCCGCGTTTCTGTGTGGAGTTTGCAAGCTGTCCCCGTGCCTGTGCTTGCGATTTCCTCCGGGTACCCTGGTTTCCTCCCACAGTCCAAAGACATGCACGTTAGGCCTAACTGGCTGTTCCAGATTGATTGTGAGTGTGAATGGTTGTGCATGTGTTGGTCCTGCAATGGTCTGGCGAGTTGTTCAGGGTGTACCCTGCCTTCGCCCACTGTTGGCTGAGACAGGATTACGATTATATGAAACTAGTATGATTAAGCAGTCCAGCAGATGAGTAAGAGAGGAAGTGATTCTTCTCGGTTCCTGAATTGATTGACGTAGGAATTTAATTCATGAAAAAACAATGATTTCGATCAAACTGGTTCGAACTTCTTGAAAAGGAACTTTGCAGAAATGGAGCCTGGTTATGGAGCTATTTAAAAAATTTCTATCATAAAATTGGGTTGGCCAGTGAACACTCAGTTCTTTAAGCCCTGTCAAAAACATTAGCTCTTGTTTTTGCTCTTTTTCATTTTATTACCTTTCGTGTGAGCTACACGGAAGGTAGTGTGATGTGCCGATTTTCGTTCTGCGGGAAATTGTGTGTGTGTTTGTCTGTACGCAGTCCACGAGTGCGCGCTCAGTCCTAGTAAGTTTCCACCTTTGACGTGATTATACTGTTCATGTTATTATTACTAGACATTTCAGAGCTTACGGAAATTGTACTAAAGTAATATTATGATAATCATTACATTTACATAGACAGGAACTTTCCAATAGGTCTAATGCCAGGATCTAATTATATAATTAGAAATTCAACTTCGTCTTCAAGTTAGACAGAGCATGCGTTTGTCCGAAGACTCGGAAGAGATAAGTTTTTAAATGTGAATTATTTTGCATTATTTTACATTATATATGCCAGTTGGTGCCACTCAAAAGGTCAGTGAACGCGTGTGTTCGTTCCACCAGTCATTTGTACTGTTGTGCATTTTTTTTCAAGGCATTTTGCTTTGAGATTTCTATCCTGACACTTTAGCATCTAACCTTATATTTTCCTTCTATAACTTTCCCATTTTGTTTATACTTGCACCAAACGTACTTATACACAGCCAGCATCTTTTGCCCCACTCCATGTTGGATTCTTCTGGAAGGAGTTTATAATCCTTTTTTTTTTTTTTTTAATTGTTTCCATTAACAGCTCTTTTGTTGAGACCATGTTCCTTAAACATTTCACTATTTAAGGAGGAAAATGTACATCATACATCCCAGTAAGCTGGCTAGCTTGTTGCTAATATAACGCCAGAGATGGAGATGTCCATGCATTCTATCCTCAACTCATCTGTGAAATGTGGCAGGGTCGCAGATGACACAATTCCGGCAGGCAAATTACCACTTATGTGGTGAATCAAATGCATCATTAGTATCTAATGGGCTCCCGTACACGTATTACTGCCATGAACTCAGTCTTCCCACGATAGGCTCTGCATCCACTATTACTAGATGCCCGGTGGTAATTTCTCAGTTTTAAAAGCACTCTTCTTGTCATCAGAATGTAATGACACTCAGTCAGTTTTTA
Organism: Tandanus tandanus; assembly: GCA_039654325.1. Classification (NCBI taxonomy): domain Eukaryota; kingdom Metazoa; phylum Chordata; class Actinopteri; order Siluriformes; family Plotosidae; genus Tandanus; species Tandanus tandanus. The sequence goes on along the minus strand of JBCNYH010000007.1, from coordinate 25,716,329 downwards.
GAAAAAGTGTTAAGATGATCTCTCTACCTTAAAACAATATGCATACATTTGAACATGCCATATTTAGTTGTTTAATCGGATGATGTTTCATGTAAACCAGGCATTTGCGGTAACAATTTTCCGATTGTTTCCTAAATTTAAATTTTTTTAGGATTCTTGGTGTCATTTACTTCAAGTATAAGATCAGCTCAAGGTCACAGCCATCTCAATGAGTTTTATTTCCTACTGTTTAAATCACTACAATATTCAAGCAAAACCTCAGTTCAATTTGAAAAGTTTGGAATACCTCCTTGTGAAAAAGCTCCATCCATCAACCACTGATACACCACCGATTATTACAAATTGATGACTATTATCATTTCAAGGTGAATTAACAATGTAGTCGTGACTAATAAATCCTAGTGACTCTGTTGTGATTGATGTGCTCGTACAAATAATGTCTGGTCACTGGTGGCTCCAGAATATTCCGCTTTTCCTGCTGATGAATTGTTTTGGATTGGAAATTGCATCCTTACAATGTACACTCATGGTCTAGGTGTACCCAATATATTGCCATTGTGTTGAGTTTCACTGTGAGTTGTAAGCTTGATGGCTTTCCATTACAGAGGAGTTTCCAAACTTAAACTAAAATACGTAATTTGATACGTACAGGTTTGAGGTTGAGTTTTTCATTTTGAGGTTGTAGGTTATGGCTAGAGTAAAAGCTGTTGGTGTACCTTTTGGGGACCTGGAAAAGATGGCTGTTGTGGTTGCAGACAAAACTCCAGTGTTAATATGAGCTAAAAAGAAAGTATATTTATGGGAAAATTAAATTGGATGTAAAGTTTTTTACTGGATTTGCTAGCTAGCTTGCTCCAAGACAAAATAAGTTACTTAGCTTAAAAAAAAATTATTGGAGTGAAAACTCAAATCCCATCTACAAGTCAAATGAAGTGTGACTATAGATTTTAAAGTCTAACAAATAAACACCATGCACCATGTTTATAAAAAAATATAAAATTGTAGATGTCATTAATGAAAATATATTTTTTAAAGATGTCTTCATGGCTGTGAGAAACTTTTTCAGTTTTCGATTTGGCTAATGGTTTCTTGCCATATATTTACAGTTGACTACCTTCTGATAGTAACATCATTTGGATTTGGGTCCTTCCATGTGTGGTCAGAGAGAATCTCAAAAGTTTGTTGCTGCTCACCTCAGATTTTCTTCACACCATTTGTATTTGTTGTTTGGAGCCTAAAACTATTTGGGTGCAATATGTAACTTAGTGTACCTGTGGTGAATTTGTATTACTAGCTCTTTCAACGGTCAATTATGACATCAGTGGTTTCATCAGGCAACGTCAATCCTTGCTCCTTGTCAAGTATGTGTGAGTGTTGGCACGCTATTACTATTACTAGGCATGCAAAGCAACATGTTGCCTTCTTCACTGGCTGTTCCAGCACTGGTAGTGACACAAACCCGTTGTTTTGTCTTATCGTCTGGGCTGTGATGGACTGGTCAGTGACCCCATGCAGCCGACACCAGTCTAAGATAAGATAACTTTGCGGAGTTCAAAGCATGCAGCTGCACAAACAACTTGTGCAGAAAACACTGAAAACATTTCCTTTCGGACACAATTCAGTAGTCTGCGTAGACCACTTCAACTTCTGCATTGGTTCAGCCACTGCTAGTAGTCCATGGGATAAAATTGCCCAGTATTTCGCTATTTATGGTAATTTATGTTAAAATGAGCTCTGTATCACTTAAACATATTACATTACACACAAATTATGCTGTAAGAATGACCAATAACAGTACTACTAGCATTTTCATACTTTTTCATCTTCCTAAAATATTTACTAATATTGGACTCCGCTTCTTACATGGATAGCCATGTTTAAGGTTCAGTACCTTCAAAACAATAATGTGAGCCTCATGAAAAGCAGTGCTACAGTGACTTTCAGTGTTGTTCTTTTGAGATCAGGAGTATGTGGGGGTGGGCAGGGTGATAACATTTTCAAACTTTAGTGATATTGGGGGCCAGAGGAGCCATTTTAAAGGGTCACAGATAATGCATACTACTTATTAACTTAGCGTGAGGTCAGTACAGAGGAATTCCAGACAAAGGCTTTGTCAGAGATTTGGACTTTCCCTATACTGACCGAGCTAACGAGGTTGATAAGTTATTTGTTGCATGTCATTTATTTAACACGCCCAGCAAAAAGTTCATATCGGGGGAAAAAGATGATGCGGAATTTAATTCTTATGTCCAGTAGCAGAAAGCTCCACTGGGCAGATGCAGCTCTCCATGCCGACCCCATTCAAGCTGGCCGTGAAAAACTTGTATGGGTGAGGCACAAAAACTCTCAAAAGTGTGAAAAATGGCTACCAGTGTTTTTTTTCTTCCTGTAAGTATATGATGCAAACATGGAAAGATGTCGGAGTTTGAAATCCGGTAAGTCCAGAATGTTCGTTGTCTTGTTGACAACGTTGCATTGGTGAAAAACTGGAGGTCTTTTTTATGGTGTTTTCACTATTTTGGTCTAGGGTAAACTTTCATAACTCTTGCTGGGTGTTGCTCTTTTTGTTATTTGCAACAACAACGGTCACTTTTTCCTTCTTCAGACGTGTCAGGATAGCAGAAATTACTCTCTGTATGCTCATTGTCACTTATGGTAAAAAGTTATCGGCAGTGAAACTAATGTACTTTTTTTGAATAAGGAGCAAGTAAAAAATAAAAGATTGATTTTGAAGTTTGTCTATTGGTCAAGAAAAATGTTATTGACTGGCTGGTACTGGGGGTTTTGGATTACTCAGCAGCCAATCAGATTGCACTTACTGTGGTTGTCATATAATGATAGTAAATATTTCATGGGGTAAAAAAACTATATAATCTTACAAATAAACCGAAATATTGCACTTTATTTGGCTTTAGGTCCCAAAAAACAAATACAAACAGTATGAAGAAAATCTAATGCATGCATCCATTGTATAGCTCTCATTTCTTCTCTGCCTAAAGAGTAATGCAGGGATGTTTTTGCCCTGCACACTTTGCTCCAACCTTGTAATGCTGTCATATCAGTTACACCATCAACTCCATAACACTTGTCACCTCGTAGATTAGATCTGAACTGAGACTCTGACAGAACTGTGTCTTATTGCATTCTGTAACCTTCAGTCTAACATTTATCTCCACTATTTAGCTCCTGCCCACAAAGTGGCTCGGGAGCTATAGGAATGGGTTTCGTCCGTCTGTCTGTCCATCACTTTAGTTTCCAGACATTTATCTGCCGTGCGCTGAATCTGGGGCTTTCAAACTTGGTATACTTGTTCACTACTATGAGTGCTAGTATTAGTGTGTGTGAGTGACCTTGACCTTGACTTTAAAGGTCATAGAGGCAAAACTGTATATTAGGTTTCCAGAAATGTACTTGCTGCACGCTGAAGCTGGGGCTTTCAGTCTTGCTATGCTTGTTCTATATTGGCATATTATGAAATGGTCCTTTCAGCGGGAGCGTCTGGACCCCTGAGGTCTATTTTTCTACATTGGATTTATCAGTAGTGATATTGAACAGCTCTGAAAAATATTCATTACGAAAAGAATTTCTGGCTCTATCACTTACATTTAAGATTGTTTTTGTTTCCAGTATTGAACACCATTCTACCTATGCTAGCAATCACAGTATCCATGGAAATGAGCTAAATACAGCACCAACAAACTAACTCACATGAGAATCACTGAACAGTTCCCTAAACCGCTTTATGGGATGGAGCCCATCCCAGCAGACTCTGAATGAAGGTAACTTGCAAGACCATTGCAGGGCAATACTTAGATTCACACCCAGGGCCAATCAAGAATATCCAGTTAGCCCAATGTGTGTCTTTTGGATGTGGGAGGAACCCAAAGAAACCCACATAAGCACAGAGAGAACATGTATGGGGTTTGACCCCAGGAATTTCTTTGTGTGAGATGCAAGTGCTAACCATTATGCCACCTAGCTGCCCCATCACAAATACATTGATATTAATGTATTTACATGTTCCAGGGTTTGGTCTTCTGTTAAGATTATCAAATATAGTTTTATAAATCAGACTTTGCAGAACACTCTATCCACAAATTTGAAAAAGTGATTCTTCTTCATGTGATGTAATATCGGAGTGTGAAATCTAATTAGTGATGACGCTTTTTTCCATTTGGGAAATTCCAGATAAGGATTTTTTTGTGATTTATTTTTTTTTTTTTTGTGATTTTTGTCAGCAGGTCCTCAAATATTACTATTCTTTTAAGATATGTCTTTTAAGACATATTCTAAAGTGTCTTCTTTCCAACAGGATTTTTGATGCAGGATATTTCCTACAGTCTGAACCGTGTACGACCCCAGGAACAGCTGCTTAAATCAGTTCTGCTATATTCCTTGGACCACAACCACGCGGCCTTGCTCACCTCTAACTGCTACCTGTATATCAAGGAACAGACGCCTTCTGTTGAGCACATGTGCCTAAGCTCTCCCGGCTCACAGCAATCTGTCTCACCTATCAGTTTCCACTTCCAAGTCAACAGAGCCAGCCACCACAAGTGGGTGGAGGTGGACGTGACCCCCTTCCTCCACCCTCTCATCCAGGGCCACAAAAAAGACATCCACCTACTCATTAACCTCACCTGCCTGAATGATGAACCAGAACGTCACACTTTCAGACAGCTCGTGGAGCTTACACACACAGCGCCATCTCTATTGCTCTACCTGAATGACACCAGCAAGGTGGCCTATCAGAGAGGTTCCACTCACACCAAGCTGGGAGAGTTCCGTACAAACCATTGGGGTGGGACTATACAGAGCCAGTATTATGGATCTGGTACTCAGAGGCTGAAGTGGAGAGATCGGAGAAGTGCTCCAAACACAACACAGTCCTTAAAGTCGAGCACTGAAAGTGAACCACTGACCAATTTCGAACACCCAACAGATGACTGTGATCTCTATGACTTCCGTGTTAGCTTCTCCCAGCTAAGACTAGATCACTGGATCATAGCACCCTCCAAGTACAACCCTAGGTACTGCAAAGGCATCTGTCCTCGTGTTGTGGGCCATATCTACGGCTCGCCGGTGCACACAATGGTACAGAACATTATTTATGAGAAGCTGGACTCTTCTGTTCCCAGACCTTCTTGTGTTCCATCTGAATATGACCCTCTGAGTGTTTTGACCATTGAAAACGATGGCTCTATTGCATACAAGGAATACGAAGAAATGATTGCTACAAAGTGTACCTGTCGTTAACAATTTTCTGCATTATTTCTCACGTAAGTCATACTAAATCGAGACAAATTGCTAATGTGTTTACTATTTTGTGCACAGTGCCCATTTTATCCACCCGGACAGTTTAAGATGCCATTGAATGAATTCTGCTTGTTCTGTTATACTTGTTTGGTTTCTTATTTCAATCCAAATGTTATTTGTACTTATAAAAGAATATAACAGAGCATATGATTGATTTTTTTTTTCCTGGATGATAATTGTTGAGAATTTTTGTTAATTTACTTTTGGTGGGTCTGTCTCAGTTCTTTATATATAATGCAAATGGCAAAATTTTTAAAATTGATCAGATTCTGGACAAAATTTGTGAAAAGTGTGGTCCTGTTTTCTTATTGGAACACTTAAGCATATGTTTTTAATACCTGGGGATTGCAGACAGTTGTCTTATGGGCAACCTCTCTCTTCTTGATGTCCAGAAAATAAGAAATAATTTGCCCTAAAACTTGTGAATTAAATGCTCAGGGGCATTTATTCGCTTTGTGCTTTATGGTTTAAAGCTGAGTATGTCATGTCTATTTATGTAATTTATGCCTGTGCACATTTGTCTGACTGGCTCTGATTACCCATGAAATATGCAACGAAAAATATTTTGATATATTAAAGAAAGAAAAAAATAAAAAAGTGAGCACTCTGAAGATAGTGTATTATTCTAAATATTTTGTAAAACAGTCCATGAACATTTAAGTGTATTTGGATGTGTGTGCAATAAAAAAAATAGAAAATATCTATATCAACAGGAGCATGTAGATGCTATTTTGTGTTATTTACACCACTGGAAAATCGACTTTAATAGAAAAATGCTTTAATTTACCGTGTTTTTTTTAAAGTCATTCAGAAATTGTTCTTGCGAGCAAGACTAAAATGATGTAATTACATTACGATTTAACCCAATGACCCTATCTGCAGAAGCTTACAAAGCTTTTGGGTTGCTTTTGCAGTATGTTGTGTGACTTTATCCCTTTGTACTTCGAAGAGCCTTCCTTTAAGTTTTGGAGCATTTGACAGAATCTGAACAGAAACTATAGTTCTATACACTTCAGAATTTATTCTGCTTTTTCTATCAGCAATCACATCAATACACCCCACTGACACAATTCCCCTGGTAGCCATACAGAGCCATGTCCACCATGTTTGACCCATGATATGCTTTGGAGCATGAGACCTTCCTTTCCTTCTCCATATTCTTCTTCTCATTATTTTGGTTCAAGTTATTGTTTTCATGTGTATAAACAATTATTTTCTAGAACTGGGCAGGCTGTCTAGCAAAGTTGAATCTGTCCTCTCTGATTTTGATTGTTACCAGTGTTTTGGGTTTTGAGGTAAACACACTATATTTATCTATTCTTGAATATCTCTCTTGATTGCATGCTCCGACAACCACAGGCTTAACTTCTCAAGAGTGCTCCTGACTTGACTGGATGTTGTGAATGGGCTCTTCTTCACCAAAGAAAGAATTCAGTGATCATCTAGTTTAGTTGTCCTCTGTGGTCTCCCAGGTCTTGTGGCGTTGCTGAGCTCACCAGTGTATTCCTACTAATACCCCAACTTGTTGATTTGCTTGTTGATAGGTTGTTTTGATTTGTTTTTTGGTTTCCAGCCAAATGAGAGCCTCGTTTCTTGCATTGACATGGCTTTGGAGTACATATTGAAAATTCCCATAAATAGATACCAAATACAAATTCAACAGTTGGGATCAATTTTCTCTCTTTAATCTGTCATGAAATAATGAAGAAATAGGCCATAACTAGCTATGAAACTGCTTATCAATTTCAGCCTCTAAAAATGTGGGACAGTGCATTAACCCTTTCAGGGCCAAATTAATTTTCTTTCATAGGAAAAATCTAATATTTTTAATTCTGTTTACAGTAATCCTTTTTTGTACTCAGCTTTGTTTTTTTCTAATTTGTTGTACTTCTTAACTTCTAAACAAATTAGAAGCCAAATTTAAACCACTGCTAAATTCACCATGCAGTAAGTAAGGATGCTGTAAGTCCATCGTGGTGTTTTGATAAACTAAGTACTTTTTTGTGCTGTGTCTGGCCCATGAAAAAATGGAGAGAACCAGATTCATAGTGAAGCTTTCAGGTAAGCACTAAAAATAAACAGCATGCCTTCTTTATTTGTATCTGTATTTGTACCTGTTTAAAGGTTTTTCATGTCGAATAAAGTATTTGTTCGTTACAGGCCGACTAATTACTCTTGACTGTCGTCAGTGTGACAGTGACTTGGAACTGGACAGTTGACTGCCATGAGGTGGTGTGTTGTGAAATAAAAAGTGGGATATGAAGATATCCTGGATGATGTTTAATTATGAGTCATTAGATATTATAATCTGATGACTGATCCAGCATCCAGTATGAGAACGGATGAGTAATCATCATTTCAAATTGCTGACTTGCCAAAAAAAGTGGCGATAAAAATGGAAAACCTAGGAACACTTGGTGGTGAGACCAAAAATCCTGTACATTTAAGTGTTTTCTAAAATGCCCAGAGCTGGGTCGCTGGTGCTTTACCAAAACCCTGGATTAAAGAATTTGCTACAGGGAGGATGCCAGATATCGGCAGGTGTCAGCAGAAATTCTAGGTCTGAAAAATAATTTACACTGCAGATCAGTGGCACAGAGACACAGCTGAAAGGAAATAAGGAGCTGATAATAGATACACTTCATTGCCAAAAGTATTCGCTCATCTGCCTTCACACGCATATGAACTTAAGTGACATATCGTTCTTAATCCATAGGGTTTAATATGACGTCGGCCCACCCTCTGCAGCTATAACAGCTTCAACTCTTCTGGGCAAACTTTCCACAAGGTTTGGGAGTGTGTTTGTAGGAATTTTTGGCCATTCTTCCAGAAGCGCATTTGTGAGGTCAGACACTGATGTTGAACGAGAAGGCCTGGCTCGCAGTCTCCGCTCTAATTCATCCCAAAGGTGTTCTATCGGGTTGAGGTCAGGACTCTTTGTAGGCCGGTCAAGTTCTTCCACACCAAACTGGCTGATCCATGTCTTTATGGACCTTGCTTTGTGCACTGGTGCGCAGTCGTGTTGGAACAGGAAGGGGCGATCCCCAAACTGTTCCCACAAAGTTGGGAGCATGAAATTGTCCAAAAGCTCTTGGTACGCTGAACCATTCAGAGTTCCTTTCACTGGAACTAAGGTCAACTCAACTCCTGAAATACAACCCCACACCATAATCCCCCCCCTCCACCAAATTACACTTGGCACAATGCAGTCAGAGAAGTACCGTTCTCCTGGCAACTGCCAAACGCAGACTCGCCCATCAGATTGCCACATGGAGAAGCGTGATTCGTCACTCCAGAGAACACGTCTCCACTGCTCTAGAGTCCAGTGGCGGCGTGCTTTACACCTCTTCATCTGATGCTTTGCATTGCACTTGGTGATGTATGGCTTGGGTGCAGCTGCTCGGCCATGGAAACCCATTCCATGAAGCTCTCTACGCACTGTTCTTGAGCTAATCTGAAGGCCACATGAAGTTTGGAGGTCTGTAGCGATCGACTCTGCTGAAAGTTGGCGACCTCTGCGCACTATGCGCCTAAGCATCCGCTGACCCTGCTGTGTCATTTTACGTGGCCTTCCACTTCGTAGCTGAGTTGCTGTCATTTCCAATCGCTTTCACTTTGTTATAAGACCACTGACTTTTGAATGTGGAATATTTAGTAGCGAGGAAATTTCACGACTGGACTTTGCCGCACAGGCAGCATCCTATCACGGTACCACGCTGGAATTCACTGAGCTCCTGAGAGCAACCCATTCTTTCACAAATGTTTGTAGAAGCAGTCTGCATGTCAGTATTCTTGAATACTTTTGGCAATAAGTCTATAACCTGATAGATATAAACCTTTGAAATACTGCATATCAGTGTAACATTGATTGTTCATGGATCTGCACATTTCAATTTGTTTAAGCAGATATTTTTGCATCTGTACAAAGACCATGTATGTGAGTTGTTTGTTTACAAGCAGCAGTTTATGAATCATGGATAAATATTTTGTTGCAGTTTTTTTAAGTTCTTCATAACTTAAAGAACTCCTTAATTTATTATAAAGCATCTAAAAATCTATGTATCTGAAAAAGGTTAAGTCAGGTTAGAATAAGAAATAATGCTCAATGCATACATCTTGATACAGTTTTTATTCCCAATCAAAAGATACATGGTTGAGCCAGTGAAAAAAAAAGTATACCAAACATTAGATCTTATAAAAATGGATTAATATACAAAAAATGGATAGTTGTGCTAAACAGTTAATTGACCAAAGGAACAGTTTGAGTGTTCGAGAGTGTAGCAACAATGTCTACACTGAACATTAATGCTGAGCTGTATTACCGCTTGCCATTGCCATTGATGGGAATTTTCTTATACTCTTCAGTGTCAAGGTAAGCTTTGAGTTTGGGACGGTTGGACATCCTCTGCACCAAGCCTTTCAGGGCGGGGAAGGAGTCATGACAGGTGGTTCACAGCACCTGATGGTTCAACAACACATCAAAGAGACTGTAGTCTGCAAAGGGGGTGGGGTGGGGTACACCAAATGAACCACATAATGTGTGTAGATGAATGAGAGTTTGAGAAGTACTGGGAATGTGCAGGAAGTATACATGTCATACCGAGTCTCCGACGAGGAAACCACTTTTGTTCTTCTCCAGAGCAGCTTCAAACTTAGAGAGGTGGTCCAGCAGGTCCTTGATGTATGCATCCTTACCAGTCTCCTGGAGAACACATGCAAAAACATGTGCAACCGTAGTCTGGGATTTGACCATATCTCATATATATTCATAATACACTGATATTTTCTTATACAAAATGTTAAAATCTAGCAATAGTTCAACAATAACAATTACAGTTCAGTGATGTTATACTGTATCATTACATCTCATTGATGGCTGACTATTAGACTCACACACTCAGCCCACATGGAGAACAAATCTAAAGTGTGTTTCAGTAATTATGTGACACCAGATCTACAGTTTGGGCTAAAAAGAAATCAGCCCCAACATTCTTCTTACCAGTGTATCTTTCTTACAATATACACACACTGTGTGTGTGTGTGTGTGTGTGTGTGTGTGTGTGTGTGTGTGCCATTAATAAATGCAGATATTGTGATAAATGCATCAATGAATGCACCACAGATTTTAGGCTTGTGAATGCTTAAATGTGACCCGCTCCAGCATAATACCGATTAAGTCGCAAGGTGGTGTTTTAAGTAAGAGCCAAAGTAAGTTGAAAATGGCGTACCTGGATGAAAATGCAATATCGCCAAAAATACATCCTTCAAAGCATAATCTTTGACATGACTTTGACAAACAACATTTTTGACAAGTTCAAATATCCATAAACACAATCTATCCATGCTCAGATGCTTGTTTAAGAAAGGGTTCCATGTCCAAGTTGCTGTAAAATAAATAAATAAAATAAAATAGAAAAATCCACTTATTTTGCTGATTTTCAAACCACTTTTGTGATTGCTCAGGGTATTTCCCTATTATCCATACTTCTCATACATTCTTACCAACTCCCAGAAGGATTCCCCAAATCATTCAAAGGTGAACCAATGAAAAGGCTCAAAACAGACACGACTCGGTATAAAGAGAACTCCTTTGTTTCTAGGAAGACACTAGGAAGATGGTGCTGATTGGTCGAGAGCCGGATTTAACTTATGGATGTTCGGGAGTTTCAAATGCGGACATTCAGAAACTGGTTCTGTAACTGTAATGACTATTTTCTCAAAAGTAGCATTTCCTGATTAGCAACATACAAAGTGATGTAACTCAGCCTGTCAATTTTCATGCTATAACTCTCTTCTCCAAATATATCAGTATCTCAGTATGTCAAATTTCCTACTTAATCCATATTAAGCTGGAGCAGGTCATAAATGTTACACATTGTAAATATTCAAATTCTTTTATTAATTAATTTAATACTTTAAAAATGTTCTCTCTATGACGCAAACTTGTTTAGACCTTCCGATTTTTACTGAAGATAGTTAATGGGCATTAAAAAGATAATGTAACTTACACATTCCTTATGAATCAGTGTCACGTATTTTGCAGGTAGATCTTCAACTCCATCGTTAAACATGTCTGATCAGGGAGGCTTCATTGTCATTCTTCCCGTATGCACCTGCGCATGTAAGCAGAATGAACTCTCAGGGAGGAGGTTTAAATATGAAATCCCAGATTCATTCAAAAAGGCTCTAATGACATGAGCTGGTTCTCTTTTATTATAGAGAATAAACTGATTTAAGACTAATATTAAAAGTATGAACTGTAATATGACTACAGCATAAACTGGGGGGCTCGGTGGTGTGGTGGTTATGCCTCTCGCTTTACAACAACAAGGTCATGGGTTTGAGCCCTGTGGTTAGCAAAGTTGTTTCTGTTTGGAGTTTACATGTTCTCCCCATGATAGTGTGGGTTTCCTTCAGGTGCTCTGGTTTCCTCCTACAGACCACATTTGGCTAATTGACTATTTTAAATTGGCCTTAGGTGTGAATGTGGACGGCCCAGCCATACAAATGTATCAGCACAGGTGCACGCAGGTCCACAGCCAGGGCAAATAAGGAGGGTTTCCCTGGGAAAGACCTGCCAACCTACCCGGTAAAAATATTCCATAAAATATCACCTAGAAAACTCTATGGTAGTAGGGTCACCAAGAGTCAGCTTCGCCTCAAGGGGTAGTGAGTGAGTGAGCATAAACTGATCATTGTGTATATCGATTATTAGATAGTTGCATATAGTGCATACACTTCGGTAGATCTGATTAATTTTGCAAATCCATTCAGAATACGATCGTACTGACAGCCTGCGAGTGATCAAATCTGATCCAGGTCCCTGTGACATTTTCGAATAAACATTGGTTGAATTAGTATTGTATGGACATGCCTAGAACAGACATAAACAATCCAAAATGGAAGGTAGTGAACTGGGTTCTTTATTAGAAAGCGTCACACTAGTAAAAACTAGGTTGTTGGTTTTTTTTCGCTCCAGATTCTACTTCATTGTTGTTTGTGTCATGATAAAATCATATTCTAAACCACCTTCAAATGTGGCTTAGATACAATGCTATTGGGCCAGAAATAGGATTTAGTCTGACAGTCTGAACATAGGGCTTCTTGTCAAAATGTATAACAGTATGTTTAATTTATGAATAATATACATTTTAAATAACTAGTTTCCCAACTGATCAGGTTTTATTTTTAGCAGAACTAGTAAGGAGCTTGTCCTGTCTTTTATACGTGTTATTTTATTGCACTCATTCATTTCTTATTATTTGTAAGAAACATTGGTTGGGAAAAATAATTCCCTAAGCAGCGCTTAAGATTGTAAAAGAATAAACTGGTCCCAACAACTAAAAGCAAGATCAAAGAAGATAAATTCGGTAATAAACTGGGAGGCTGCCCCAGATAAGTGTTGTGGATTAATTTGTATGCTGTACATATACAGTAGTTTAAATAGATGTGATGGGTAATTACCATATTTGCGGCCCAAATACCTCAAAATGGCATTTGACAGAAATAAAACAGTAAAAAGTCACTGTCCTGTATCTTGGGCATCTGTCCAAAAAAAAAAAAAAAAAAAAACCTAATTGAAACATTGGTCAAATAAAATAAAACAACATTATTTAAATGTTTTTTTCCTGTTACAACTCTAGGTGCTATATTTCTCGTAGTTTGAAGGATAAACAGTGGAGTAATTTAAGTAAATTGAAAGTGAAGAAATAAAGTAGAAGTGCATATATGTAACATATATTGCTGCCATAGGATTTTAAGGGATTTTTAAAAAAAAATCCTTATGTATGCATGTACACCCATGTCTGCTTGAAGTAAATGCGAACACAGATTTATTTTTAGAATCATCACTTTTATATCATTTTGATGGATTTAAAGGAAAACACTTTTGTCTGGGATTTATGCAAAATAAAACAGAAGAATCTCGGATTAAAAGAAAGCCTCTGCCATGGTTTTTCTTGTGTGGTTCATATGCAAATCAATCTTTGTCCCCATTTTAGATCGCATGAATACAAAACTGGCATTTTATTGGTCAATGCTGATGAACACTGGAAGGGAGAGCAGCAGATACGTTGAGATCAGTGAGAGTTATAAAGCTCCCTTTTATTTGGTTCATTTGCTTTGGAGCCAAATTAAATAAGTCTTTCTGACTCATTACTGCATTTGCTTTTTAATGATATACAAGTATTTAGAAAGTGTTTAAATATTTACTTGATATTTAATCATGACCCTGCTTAAAATCCCATCTACTTTCTCCACTAAGAAAACAGACAGTAAGACCACGAGACCATTTTTGTTCAGGAAGCCTGGAGACACCAGGCCAGAGTCATATGACTGTGGGGAGAAGTTAAGTAAGAGATTGTAACATATCTTCCACTCCAAAACATGTGATGGTGTAGGGT
>JBCNYH010000007.1:25674977-25685407 GCA_039654325.1 Tandanus tandanus | reverse complement strand
ACTTTGGATCGTTCTCACCTCCTCTCTGTTGCCAGCCCTGAATGCCCTCTTCTTGTCGTTAAGGAGGGCTTTGATGTATTTTTTCACCCACGGCTTGTTATTTGGGTAACAATAGACCATCTGAGCTGGGACAATGGTATCAGGGCAGAAATGTATGTAGTGTGAAATACATTCAGTGAGCCCATCAATGTCCTCATTGTGGGGCTCACAGAGTGCTTGCCAGTCTGTCACTTCAAAGCCATCCTGTAATTTCTCCAAGGCCTCCTCTGATAATCTCCTAACAGTCCTTGAAGTCACAGGCTGCCTGTTCACAACAGGCACATAGCATGAAGAAAGATGAATTAAGTTGTGGTCTGATCTGTGGGAGGGGGAGGAACTGTAGGCATCCTTAGTTTTTGCATACAGCAGGTCTAAAGTTCTCTCCTCTCTAGTGAAACAGTCCACATACTGCACAAAGTTTGACAGTTTAGTGTCCATGGTGACATGGTTGAAGTCACCCGAGAACACAATGAAAGCACTCGGGTGTTGAGTCTGTAACTGGGCTATGGTAGCATGAACAGTGTCACATGCAGCAGTTGGGTTGCCAGAAGGAGGAATATAAACAGCCACTAAGATGACATGGGAAAATTCCCTAGGCAAATAATATGGTCTGAGTCTAACAGCACACAATTCAATGTCTACACCACCGGTTATTGACAAAAATGGAAGGCCCCCTCCTTTACGCTTACCGCTCGCAGTGCAGTCTCTGTTGGCCCGGACAGTGTGAAAGCCTGCGATGAATATGTTGTCATCGGGAATATTCTGATGCAGCCATGTCTCCATGAAGCACATGAAACTACACTCCATATACTCTCTCTGACTCCGGGCTAGCGCTGTCAGCTTGTCCATCTTATTCGCCAGTGACCTCACATTCCATATTATAATAGACAGGAGACATGGCTTGTACCTTTTTCTCTCTGTAAGTCTCCGCTGTCTCGCTGCCTCCCTCCTTCTCTTCCTCTGTCCTCCTCCTCTGCATCCCTGGTGAGTTTTTCTCCAAATTTCAGCTGGTAAGTCTGTGGGTCTGGCCACTAGTCTGGCCAGCTTCAGGATGATTAGCTGATCCCTGGAGTAAACAAAGCACGCAGCTTGTAGTTGTTGCACTGCGGTCCCAACTCTCCATGAAAGTAAAAGGTCCCCAGTGATAAAAAGTACAAAAACTCTCTCAACCCACATATTAAGAGGGCAACTACTAATGAACAATAAAATAATTAATACAAGAAAAAAGTTAAAGTAAGTAGGAAAAAAAGAGTTAAAAGTATGGGAAGGACAGGAGCAACTGAAAAGGCTGCAAGCCTGTTAACGCATTCGCACTCTGAAAACACTAAATTTGCTGTGGAATGATTGGGAAGAAAAATACCTTTTTGCTTTGTTCAAAGTGCTAATTCATGACGAAAACTTCAGTTTACCCGCTGTGTGCAACAACGTAAGGTTATTTGACCCCTTTACAAGTCGTTCCATGTCAGTAAAAAAGTTGGAGCAAAATTTCTCTACCTGTACCCACACTGTCTAAACAAATATAAAGAACAAGTAAGAGCTTTATTGTAGAATTTTAAAAAATAAAAATCTGAAAATTGGCATGTGCATATGTATTCACCCCTTTGCTATGAAGCCCCTCAAAAGTTCTGGTGCAACCAATTACCTTCAGAAGTCACGTAATTAGTGAAATGAAGTCCAACTGGGTGCAATCTAAGTGTCACATGATCTGTCAGTATAAACACACCTTTTCTGAAAGGCCCCAGAGGCTGCAACACCATTAAGCAAGGGGCACCTGCACACCACGAAGACCAAGTAGCTCTCCAAACAAGTTAGGGACAAAGTGTACAAGTCAGGGTTGGGTTATAAAAATAATCCAAATCTTTGATGATCCCCCAGAGCACCATCAACAACAAAACATGAAAAATGCCATGGGGGTTGAATACTTTTGCAAGGCACTGTATATGCTTACTATAAATAAAATTTCAGTAAATGCTTTTGCATTTGTGTGTTTTCTTGAATTCGTAGAGGTAGATGTCCATTTTTATTGCTGAAATATTACATACACTCTTTCATAGTTAGACTGATATACTGAATTATTCATTCATTCATTTTCTGAACCGCCTAATCCTAATTAGGGTCGTGGGGAGGCTGGTGCCCATCTCAGCCGACTCTGGGCGAGGGCGGGGTACACCCAGGACAGCTCGCCAGGCCATCACAGGGCAGAAACACGCTGACGGCAACCCATTAAAATTAACAGTAAAGCCTACTCTTTACGAAAGTCAGCAATGGTTCTTTTACATGCCTCTCACCATAGACAGTGAGAGACATGACTGGCCTTTAATAATCCAGTTAGCTGCACTGGGGGGGCAGCAGTGACAACTTGGTTATAGTGGGGCTTGAACCCCCGACTTATGGAGCAGTAAGCCAGCACCCTACCACCGGGCCACTACTGCACCTATACTGTATTATATGATATTCATTTTTAAATAGCTAATACAAGTTTGTGTAAATGACTCCAAATGACTTCTCCATATGGGTGCTGACTCCTGGTTTGCGAACCCTTGAGCTAAATAAACACATCATTGATTTATTTATTGATGAAATTATTAAATATGCTCTAAATAAAATAAGAAGGCTCTAATAATAAAAATTCTCTAATAAAATATGCTCTCATTCTCTGTTTGCATTCAAGCTGAAGGTAAATACAAACAGTGGATTCAAGTGTGTGGGTGTGTGTGTGTGTTTGTGTGTATGTGTGTGTATGAGGGACAAACTTTCAGCAATATCATGCTGAATGTGCACACTGACACACCGACACTCCTGGCTTGTTGTGGCAGGCGACAACAAAGCTCTGCATTCCGCTGGCAACTGAACTAACAGTTTCATCTTGGGCACGATGATCTGCAGGAGGGCGGCTGTTCCAGAGATACTCGCGGTCCCCGTTTGAGTTTATGATATGTGCATTTTTTCACTGAGTTTTTGAATGAGGGTTGAGAGCTCCTCTGTGGCCTGGGATTTATCTTCCAACAGCTCGTAGCGCAGACTGGAGATGTCCTGCTTGATCTCTTTCAACTCACCTTGGATAGACAAAACACAGAGAACAAACACATACAACAGTTCACACCCATAAAAATGCATGCACATGGACAAAGGGAGAAGAAAAACCAGTCATGCATTTGATAAGAGCATGTGTCCGCATGTCTGTGATTACCGTACCCATAAAGCCTCAGCCTATAATTCATTTATTTATCATAATGTTTATTATTCAGTCACTGCATTGACTTTAAAGGCAAACATAACGCTACTTTTTTGTATGCATTATTTTGAAGATGAAGAGTATATATTGATATGTCACAAAGTACTTCAATTTATGATTACGTTTGAAGCGCCATACCAAGCTTAAAAAATATATTTTATGCTGTCTGTGAGCACTGACATAGTGGCATCTCTGAAATTCAAATGACGCACTTCTCCATAAAGTCTCTGGGGAATGTGACATATAACCGACTCCTAATTGTTAGCATGCTGCAATGTCAAGCTTACGGATGTTCGTCCCCGCTATCTTCATCAGATTCATAGTGGAGCTCCCGAGCGGAGCATCATAGTTATGGAATATGGCTTGGATGGTTGTCTGGTGTCCGTCCGGTGTTCGCGTATGCCCACCACAGGAAACCCAATAAGGCTGCCGTATCGCTGAGTTGATGCTGATTGGCTGTTATGTATCGCTGACTTGCATGACCGGGCAGCAGTAAAAAAACAGATTTATTATTAATATTGAAACTGAAACCCAAAAAATAGAGGCTCATAGACCACCAATCAGACTTACGCAGAATAAAAACACACAATCTAACACAGGTAGGCAGACAAACTTGCATGTAAATAAATGTTTGGGGAGCAAACGCCGAAATCAGAAGCTTGACAGAACATGAACTTGTTAAACGGAGAATTAAAGTAACAAGACAGGTGATACAAATGAAAGCAGAAATCAGAAAGGCAATAAAAAGCAAACCCAGGCTCGGACACCTATCGGGAGCTCCGTTTTTAGGCAGTGCTTAAATCTATATATTATTCTGCCTCGTAGATGTACGGCTGACTTTCACTATTGACACATTCCACCATGCTTTGGCAATTATCTTATGATTTCTTCTAAATTTGTGAGAATTTGGGGAGCAATCCCATATCCCAAACGTGGATGACACTAATGTAAACAAGACACTGAGCTGAGTAGGTACTACAACACTACCGGATTTCCAGCTTATCAAAACATGGTTGCACTTACATCTGGGTGTTGTCTCAAAATTCACAAGTGTTAAAGCCAGATATAGACACATACCAATATATTTTAATATAAAGTATTGTAAAAACGATGTTAAACGAGTCTGACACAAATGATAATATATGGATCCTACCTAGCATTTTGTTTGCCTTTAACAGTAAGAGTTTATGAACGAAGGCGTCATTGAGTTTCAGAGAGTTTAATGTGGTAAATATTAACAAACTTTTTTTTGGAAAGACTGCCTGTACCAGTGCTTTTATTTTTTGGTTTTGATTTAAGAAGGAACCGGAAACAAGCCTTACCTTCATTGACTTCATCGTTTTCTTTGTCCACTTGTGCTTTCAGGACATAGCGCTTTATGAGCCGCTTCATAATTTGCTGTGGGAAAAATCAATGATTTAACTGTTAGACAAAGTATCAGCCAAAAATTTTACCTTGATAGAGTTGAATAAAACTCTAGTATTACTGAGTGTTTTTTCTAAAAATAAGCAAAAATGTATGAGTAAAATAAATAAAGCATGTTGTTGAGAAGGGGTACACAGATATACAATATTAATATTTAATCATGGAAAGACCATATTCTCACTCTCTCTCACTCCTTTGCCAAACCAATTAATCCTTGGTAACCCTGAACAGCTCGTCAGACAATCGTAGGGCCAACACAGACATAACCATTCACACTCACAGTCACAACTAGAGTCAATGTAGAGCAGCCAGTTAGCCTAATGTGCATGTTGTTGGACTGTGGGTGGAAACTGGAGTACCCAGAGGAAACCCATGCAAGCACGAGGAGAACATGCAAACTCCACACAGAAATGCCTGAGCCTGGAACTCTAACCCAGGACCTTCTCGCTGTGAAGTGTGAAGTGAACATGCTAACAACTTTGCCACCACGCTGCCCAAAGACCATATATATATATATATATATATATGAATTCAATTCATTTCTTTTCATTTATGTAGCACTTTTAATGATGGCCATTGTCACAATTAATGCAACGGTTTTTTTAGGTAGTGGAGTAGGTTGTGGTTTTAAAATTATTGGCACCCCTACAATTAATTTTCACTGAACACAAGAAAAACAACATACTATAATATCTGTGCAAGGCAGAGAAATTGTGGTCAACTCGTCCATGCACACTATTATAAGCTCAGTTTTCTTCAAGGTTTAAATCCTGACAGTCAGATGTTCAGTGCACAGTTTCAAGTCATTGTCTTGATTTAAACTCCTGGTAGTTGCAACTGCAAGAATTTCTGAATTTCTGGTATCATGAATCTTCATAAAAAATAAAATATCATTAATCACACCGAATACAAAACCATCAGCCATAGCACAGCTCTAATAATCCACCTCTATATTTTATTCACAGTGAGTCCAAGTGCTTGTCCTTGTTAGCATTCCCCATTATCTACAAACATGCTGGTTGTTAAGTTTTATGTATCCAGAACCGACAGCTTCACCCACTGACACCAGCAGCCAAAATCCTTTATTCACATTAAAAAAAAGGTAATTTTCTTCATTATTTTAAAAAAATAAAACTGTAATAAAAGCAGATCATGTGAATGTACTTGAAAATGAGTTGCATTTTAGGCAGCATTTACAGTACATTTGACGGCCAGTGAATGGTGTCAACGTCACTGCATGACCAAGGTTTCTGGTGCTTAATCTTGATATTGGCTGTGTTGGATTTATGTTTGTGTTAGCAAGAAAATGTGTAACCTACAAATGAGCAAAACGAACAACTGAATGAAGAATGAACAACAAATAGGTAGCAATACTAGTTCAATTTATGGTTTCATTTGAATTATTCCTTTTCCAAACCTTCTTCTGTTGGGCTTTTAAACTCTTCTGAGCCAGACCTTATCCCCAGTTTCTGTAACGTGAAGCGACTTGGAGTTCAACTCCTCCTGGATGGGATGCTAGTCCATCGCAGGTTATCTTCCCAGTTTTTTTACTGGTACCCATTTATACTGCAGGGTGGACCGAGGCACACTTATGATTAAGACCTTTCCCAGGGATCTTAGCACGGTGGGGGTCTAACAGGGATTCGAACCCTTGAGCTCTCGATCATGAGCCTAGCGCCCCAACCACTACGCCACCAGCCCCACATTTTCCTGTCACGGGGGGACAGAAGCTCATGCCAGCTTGCCGGACCATCACAGGGCCAAAACAGACACACAACCAGGGACAATTAAGAATATCAAATTAGCCTTTTTGCATGTCTTTGGACTGTGGAAGAAAACCAGAGCACCTGAAGGAAACCTGGAGGAAACCCACACAAGCACACGGACACACTTCTTGCTTTGAGGCAGAAGTGCTAACCACTTTACCACTGTGCTGCCCTTTCTGACTTCATGATTGTTTACTTGGTTTGGTCTTGTGATTGCATACTGTTGTTGCTATGTGTGCATAAATATTCGTATGATGATTCTGGTAGAAGAGATTGAGGGTTTGTTTTACTTCAGATTTTTCTTGGATATATTCAATATGGTGTATAATAATTTAGCATATTGTGGTCTATAATTTAGATGAATGTTGTTGTTTTTCAGGTCTGGCTGGGTTTTGAAATGTATGTGTGAGGTCAAACAAAGTTTAATGATGGTGTTGAATCGTTAACATGCAAAGAAATCTAAATCAACCTCACCCATTCATTCAGTGAGAGAATGGGCAAAGTGGGTGTATTAACAATAAAATATAAGCGGGTGGTTGGTCTTGTATACACTATTTCATTCTTGAAGTTCAAATCCCTTCAAAACAGATTATTACCTTTCGTGTGGGCTACGGGGAAGGTACTGTGACGTGCAAATTTTTGTTCCGCAGGAAACTGTGTGTGTGTTTGTCTGTCCGCAGTTTACAGTCCTAGTAAATTATTACCTTTCGTGTGAGCAATATATTGTGCATGTTATTATTACTAGACATTTGAGAGCTTATGGAAATTATACTAAAGTGGAGCGAACACACGTGTTATGGGTACTGATCTTTCGCATGTTATGGGTGTTCAGACACAGGCATGCTTTGTGTAACTCGAAGACGAAGTTGAACTTCTAATGATCTAATTATACCGCGGCGTTAGACCTTTTGGAAAGTTCTTGTCTATGTAAATGTAAAGACTATTGTAATTAAGAGATTACGGAGATTGTATGGAAATGGTAATTTACGATAATCATTAAATTTACATAGACAGGAACTTTTCAATAGGTCTAACGCCAGGATCTAATTAGATATCTGAATACCCATAACATAAGGTCAGTGGACGAGTGTGTTTGCTCATTGTAACACCAGTCATTGTAATGGAGATGGTGCTTAATAAATAAGAGTGTAAGGTTACAGAGTATTGTGTAACGTCATACTGGGACTATGTAAGTGTATTGTGCGTGTTTTTCCTTCTCCCTCTTAGTTTAAGGAAGAAATGTTATTTAAGATGTGTAGAAGAATGTGTCATATCATAATTCAATAAAAAATAAAAATTCATTTCAATTGAAATGTGAAACTGAAAAAAAAGCATAAATTTCTTGAAGTGATCTTATTTATTATTTCACTTCCTCACAGTCCTCCACACAATTTTTTTTATCTGTTCCAGAAGTGTGAAACATTATTTAATGATCCTGATTGTATGTAATAGTATTATCCAGTGCTGTTTGACAAGCACGCCCATGGTTATGGATAATGAATGGAATAGTAGTGTTTCTGGACAGCAATTTTAAAAATGGAGAATAATAACAAAAAAGATATCATGTAATTTTTCTTTTTTGTTATTGTTATTGTTGTTGTTGCCGTTGGAGTAAAAGGCTTAACTGGGTGTAATGTTCCTGTATAAAAAAAATTGTGTCTGTTTCTTTTGGGGGTGACAACACTTTTAGTTGGGATTATTTGTATTTGTTAATGAATATTCTACTGAAAAAAAAACCCAATACTATACTATAATAGCCATATTAGTCATTAATAGATAGATAGATACATAGACAGACAGACAGACAGACAGACAGATAGATAGATAGATAGATAGATAACACCAGGCTGTACATGACAGGTCCCATCTTTACAGTATGTATAAAATTGGTGATCTTCTATATAAATGCCTAATTTAAAAGTTGGGTTTGAAGCTCACTTTTTTTGCAGAAAGCCTGTTGAATATTTAGAATTAGTAAAGATGAGAAATGAAGAGGGAGAAAGTAAGGAGAATGCAGGGAATATAGATGCCAGTAAAGCGTGCTCTTGCCTGGTAGCGCGTGGGCTGGTTGAGGATGCTGTTGAAGCTGTGCGACTCACTCATGTGCATGTTGGACTGCGTGAACAGGTTTAGCTGCAAGCAGTGAAACACAATCTGTGAGGATTGGACAAATGCTGCTAAAAAATGAACCAGTGCAGATTAAATGATCACACACACACACACACACACACATACCTTCAAATATGTGTATCATTTAAAAGTGTGTCATTAGTAAAGAGATATTTCAAGCATGGGCATGGTTTAAAGTGTTTTTTTTTTTTTTTCTTTCAGAATTTTAATACAATTTTATTTCATTATAATTCTTAAATGCTCATTATTACATCCAAACATAAATAACACATCTAGGTATCTATCCATCCAACATCTTTACTGTTTATCCATCACAGGTAAGCTGGAGCCAATCCCAGCTGACCTCGGATGAGAGGCAGGGTGCACCCGGGGTAGGTCGCCAACCTATTGCAGGGCTAACTCAGATACAAACAACAATTCACACTTAATTTAGAGAAGCCAGTGAATGTGCATGTCTTTGGACTGTGGGAGGAAACCAGAGAGCCCAGAGGAAACTCATTCATAGCTTGCACAGTATAATGTACAGTACAAAAATGATCATACTTTAGATATAAAAAATCAGCCTGTATTGAACATGTTGGTCCACTAGGTGTCCCTGCTGAAACGTGTTCAAAACAATACATGGAGCTTTACACATGTGGCACAGGTTGTGTGTAAGTGGTTCAGCAGGGAGGCTGAGGTCAGGGAAAGAAGACTTTAAGGCTTTTGAATGTTACTTATGTCTGTAGCAGAGACAAAAGACAAAACAACAAAACCGGCTATGTTTCAGCAACTTAAATATGCTTTCTCAACATGATCCAACTCAGCTTTTGTAGCAAAATTATCCCTCGCAGTTCATCCAATCACATCACATCATTTATATCATTATGTAAATTATTTAGCTGACAGTTGCTTATAGGAATTAAGAGTAGCTACAATGCTAGGTATGAAAGGGACAAGTTTTTAATGGACTTTCTTAGATTTTTCATTTTAGTTACACTCTCCGGTCAGGTTTGACGAATGAAGTGAAAATTTGGCTTGTTTTACAAAACTATCCAAAAAAACCCCAAAACATTTAAAGACAAATGGACTGAGAAATATGGGTTTATACTCCCCCTGCGACAACTTCATTATGCACATGTTTTATGGCACTGGTCACAAAACATAAAAGCAACCTGCTTTATCTATATAACTATAACCAAATTCTTGGTAACTACTGTCTCTAAGCCACTTAATCCTCGGTCACGGGGAGGCTGGCGGCCATCTCAGCCGACTCTGAGCCAACACACATACAATCATTCAGACCTAGGGGCAATTTGGAACTGCCAATCAGCCTACTGTGCATGTATTTGGACTGGAGAGAAAACCGAAGCACCTGAAGGAAACCCACGCAGGCACGGGGAGAACATGTTAACTCCACACAGAAACGCCCCAAGCCTGGGAATCGAACTCGGGACCTTCTTGCTCGGTTCTAACCATTGCGTCAATGTGCCGCCCCTCTAATGTCATATGAGTTGTTACTCCAAACCCTTATAAATAAGGAATGGAATGTAACCAGAGCATTAGAAAGTCATATATATATATATTCATTCATTCATCCATCTTCTTCTGCTTGTTTCGGGGTCGGGTCGCGGGGGCAGCAGAATAAGCAGTGAGGTCCAGACGTCCCTCTCACCAGCCACTTCCTCCGGCTCTTCCGGGGGGGCTCCAAGGCGTTCCCAGACCAGCCGAGAGACGTAGTCCCTCCAGCGTGTTCTGGGTCGACCCGAGGTCTCTTCGCGGTTGGACATGCCCGAAACACCACACCAGGGAGGCGTTCGGGAGGCATTCTAATCAGATGCCCGAACCACCTCAAC
>JBCNYH010000007.1:25638815-25665203 GCA_039654325.1 Tandanus tandanus | reverse complement strand
TTCTTTACTTGGTATGGAGCAACTGTGTGCACACAATTTCCTCCGGGATCAATAAAGTATTCTGATTCTGATTCTGAAGGTCCCAACCACAAGTGTGCCTCTGTCCACCCAGCAGTACAAATGGGTACCAGTAAAAAATACTGGGAAAATAACCTGTGATGGACTAGCGCCCCATCCAGGAGGAGTTGAACTCCATGCTACGGATACCAGGATAAGCTCCTGTCTAATGTACCAGTGGACTTGGGTGTAAAAAGCTCAGCAGCCCTTATATTACATTACTTTTACCATTATTAGAGTCCATTGAATATACAGTAGAACATCTGCCATACAAATCCCTGTGAGTTCTTACTACAGAAACAATGACGTATATGAACGAGAGTATTAGTATAAACCGCTGATTTGTTTTATGACTTCACTACACTCAGGGCCGCTGTTCTACAAGGCGAAATATCTGTCTAATCAGATTAGAGAATTCAGCATTGTTTTAATTAAGTGACGTTCCTTCAGCTTGGTGCTTGACGTTGATTACTTTTGTAACACTTTGCTCTTTTATTGCGTATTTCGTAACCAACACTCATTATCCAGTCAGTATTCATAACCAGCGCTTATAATGCTCAACCATCTTAACACTATAAGTGTCAAATATCTCATATCCTTTCTGATATTACTTAGATGTTTCTACAATTTATTTGTCATTTGATGACACAAAATGAAATTTATTCATCTAATTTTTCCCCTCAAGTGTCTGCAAACTTTTTGCAAGATTTTCCTGACTCACCTCGATTTCCTGGTAGGAGCTGTTAATCATAGCGATGAGCATGTTCAGCAGAACCACCACCATAGTTACGTTATATATCCCATACAGGACGTAGCCAATGTTCTCTATGAACTTATGGTCGTACTTCAGGACCACGGAGGAAACTTCAGACAAGCCAAAAATGGACCAGAACAAAGTTTTAAAACTCTCCTCCACTCTGCAGAGACAAAGATCAATAAAGAGATGGATATGATGCTTTTCTCGTCTAAAGAATAACCCTGTTTTTACACTGGGGCACGATGTCCACCATCTCCATGAGTCAAAAAATCGTAGCACTCCACAATTTATGAGCGCGCTTGGAGCACGATTGGGGTTAGTATTAGGGTTAAAAAGGAGGCAGGGTGCATGCAAGAGATGAAACTTGAAGGAATCGTGTTTCCAAGTTCATCAAGATCCCCTACGATGGCGCATCAAGGTCTGTTACGCTCTGTTAAGATCTGTTAAGCTCTACTGCGCTCTACAACGATTACCACATTCTATTGCAATTGGTGTCAAATCGTAATGCATCGTAATAATTGCGGCAAAATTTTTGATGGTCACACACATCCACCAAGTTCTCACAAGATCATCATGAATACACCATGTTCCCTCAGGATCATCATGAATCCACCAAGTTTCCTCAAGATCTTCACGATTCCACAAAGTTCCCTCAAGATCTTCACGATTCCACCAAGTTCCACCAAGTCCCCTCAAGATCTTCATGAATCCACCAAGCTACCTCAAGATCATCACGAATCTACCAAATTCCCTCAAGATCTTCACGAATCTACCAAGTTCCCTCAAGATCATCACAAATCTACCAAGTTCCCTCAAGATCATCACAAATCCACCAAGTTCCCTCAAGATCATCATGAATACACCATGTTCCCTCAGGATCATCATGAATCCACCAAGTTTCCTCAAGATCTTCATGATTCCACCAAGTTCCCTCAAGATATTCACGATTCCACCAAGTTCCACCAAGTTCCCTCAAGATCTTCACGAATCCACCAAGTTCCCTCAAGATCTGCATGATTCCACCAAGTTCCACCAAGTTCCCTCAAGATCTTTCTGAATCCACCAAGTTCCCTCAAGATCATCACGATTCCTCTAAGTTCCCTCAAGGTCATCACGAATCCACCAAGTTCCCTCAAGATCATCACGATTCCTCTAAGTTCCCTCAAGATCATCACGAATCCACCAAATTCCCTCAAGATCTGCACAAATCTACCAAGTTCGCTCAAGATCATCACAAATCCACCAAGTTCCCTCAAGATCTTCACAAATCTACCAAGTTCCCTCAAGATCATCACAAATCCACCAAGTTCCCTCACGATCTTCACGATTCCACTAAGTTCCCTCTAGATCATCACGAATCCACCAAGTTCCCTCAAGATCTTCACAAATCTACTAAGTTCCCTCAAGTTCATCACGAATCCACCAAGTTCCTTCAAAATCCTCACAAATCCACCAAGTTCCCTCAAGTTCATCACGAATCCACCAAGTTCCTTCAAAATCCTCACAAATCCACCAAGTTCCCTCAAGATCTTCACGAATACACCAAGTTCCCTCGAGATTCGTGTGAACATTGTGCCCCAGTGTAAACCCAGGGTAACCTAATACATTAATGAAATCTTACTTGGATATATTCATTCAATAAAACAAATGTGCTGATATTGTATTCTCCCTTTAAAGCATAATATTCCTGTTTCATACATGGTGATGTAATAAAATCAGGAACTCAACTCCATTAAAAAAAAGTCAAACAGACAGAGGATTGAGTAACTATTAAAAGGAAATGACTGGGAAGTATATCTTCTTGGTGTCCTAGAGCTTTCCTGATGAAATTACTAAACTTGAGGATATTGCACACACACACACACACACACACACACACACACACACACACACACAGTCCTGCTACAGAAAGTGTATCATTCATTCCTGCTCTTTTAAGAGAGACTGTGTCCCTGAAGAAGATGAGCTACAGCATGAAATTAATTCTTTGGTCTGGCAACCTCACACTTAGCCCTGACTTTCTCCAGCTGAAATTGGTCCAGTGCTAAAATTGCAATGTGTGAGCAAACAGGGCTGAAATTATGTTCTAGACCTGCTTAATTGCCTTGCCATGCTTCACAATTTACTTGGTTCACTCTGCATTTAATGCAGGGATGTCAAACATACAATCCATGGGTCGGGACTGGACCAATATACAGTATACAATATGACCATACAAAAAAAATTTTGTTTGGTATAAGTTTACGGTATTAGATTAAGCTTATCTATTTAATTCAGACATGTTGTTGGTTTAACTACAGTGCCCGCAATGATTTTTGGCAGCCCTTGTAAAGATTAGTATAAAGGGTTAGAAAAAACTTAACCTCTGGTGAAGTAACTTCTCACACTAAAAAAGGGAAAATTCTAACCTTTAAAGAACATAATTTAATTCAGAAAACAAAACAAAACAGGATGATTGACACTCTTGTGTTTAATACTTTGTACAAGCTTCCTTTGCCAACTAGATGCCATTGTGGTAGCAACCATCTCTGGGGGCCCTGCCCTGACTGAAGTACACAGACATTTTAAAATATGTAAACCAGAATTTTAAAGACATGGCATGAACTAGACATTCTGTCTTTTTATCTGTCTGCTCATTTGCTTCAAGGTCAAGGTGGGGGGTTAAGGTGGAAGATTAAATTTTTTGCTTGTTGGGCTGTATGCTTCAACTCGACCTTGACCTGTTGTATGAGTAAGACCAACCATATAGAAATATGGCCTGGACAAGCTGTTTTTTCTTATAAGGGAGATTAAAGGTCAAGATCAAGGTCACAGTGACCTAATGTTGTTATACGACACCCACCCTTCGCAAGATGTACATTCATTCATTCATTTTTTGAACAGCTTAATCCTAATTACGGTCGCGGGGAGGCTGGCACCCATCTCAGCCGACTCTGGGCGAGGGCGGGGTACACCATGGACAGCTCGCCAGGCCATCGCTGGGCAGAAACACACTGATGGCAACTCAATGGCCTACTCTTTAGGAACGACAGCAATGGTTCTTTTACACGCCTCTCACCACAGACACTGAGAGCCATGGCTGGCCTTTGATAACCCAGTTAGCTGGGGTCTGTGTTGCCTCATATTTGTACCCCAGTTAATCAGGAAGTAACTGATTACAGCTTGAAAGTTTTTATATAATCAAATCAACTAAAATGTAAAATTAAATAAGAACCATGCTTTAGGTACATTGTGTTCACTATCATTCACAATAATCATGGCACATGTGCTTTGCTAAAGATACTTAGCTGTTAATGAGAGATTTGTTTTTCTCTCAATAATAATAATAATAATACAAAAATAAGTTGTAAGATGAACGTACTTTACTAAAAGGTGGCTGTTTACAAAGGGTGCCAATCTTTTGTGCCTTAAATACTTATGCAAAGCACTATATAGTCAAACCATAATAATAAACAAGTCATTTCTTGGCAATGAACTGCAATGTGTTTATGTATTTCATATAAGATATATTTTCATTTTGTGCATTACTCACGTTGTAAATGCAGGGTTAACCTTAGCTCCCAGATAGTATGAATAGAGGATGAACATGCCAATCATGAATGCGAGGAAGACCATGATGAAGAGCACCATGAATTTAAAGATGTCCTTCACGGTGCGTCCCAGAGAGATTTGCAGCGGGCCGAAACTCTCGTTGGCGGGTAGGATGTAGGCAATACGAGAGAAGCTTAAGACAACAGCAATGGCGTACAGGCCCTCTGAGATGAGCTGAGGGTCAGATGGAAGCCACTTATCCCTCGCTGAAGGAACACAATCACAACAAATATCAGTTGTCAATTAGCAGAACTCGTAGTAGTACTCTTGTACTGTAAAATGTTCTCATCATCTTGTTTATTATTACTGTATAGTATTAGACTTATCCCATAAGCTGATTCTAGGTACAAGATTGGAAAAATTTGTAAAAGTTTGTTTCAAAAAAAATACTTCATTGTTACCATATCTAAAAAAAAATGTAAATGTCAGAAAATCGATATAATTAAACAGAAGTATGATTAAGAAGTCAACACACTGGCACTGTGGTTAGCACGTCCACCTCACAGCAAGAAGGCCCCGGGTTCGATCCCTGGGCTTCACCGTTTCTGTGTGGAGTTTGCATGTTCTCCCCGTGCTTGCATGGGTTTCCTCCAGGTACTCCGGTTTCCTCCCACAGTCCCAAAACATGCACAGTAGGCTAACTAGCTGTTCCAAATCGCCCCAAGGTGTGAGTGTGAGTGTGAATGGTTGTATGTCTGTAGGCCCTGCAATGGTCTGGTGAGGTGTTCAGGGTGTACCCCGCCACTCGCCCAGAGTCGGCTGAGATGGGTGCCAGCCTCCCCGCGACCCTAATTAGGATTAAGCAGTTTAGAATATGAATGAATATATTTAAGAAAGTAAATCATTTCATTTTTAAAATATACAACTGAATGACAAAATTTGCTTCTTCTGTGGTTTTTGAATAATAAAGAATGTAACCCACTATTTTATAATTTATCAACAAAAATAGACAAAGAAGAAACTAAATTTTTAACTAAAGTTTCCATTTTTCATATCAGGACTACCTGATAAACAGGAAATGTAAGTCAGGAAGAATTTTACAATAACAAAGCTAGAATTAAAGCTCCAATTAAAAAAAAAATCCCACAGTGTTTATTATGCTTTAATTTTTTTAATGTATATTTTGACCAAAAAAAAAGTTATTTACTATTCTGTTCATTATTCCACTGGTTAAATTTAACCACCTATTTTTCAAGCTTACAAATGCAAGCTGCCAAAAATTCAGGTCAGAAGAATGAACATTCAGTTGTCAAAATTCAGTAATTCAGGCATTTCTATTGGTGGTGGGGCTTTGGACAAGTTTCTGGATTAAATTCTTGATCCCGGAGTTTTTAACGGATTCTTTAAAAGAGTTTTTTTGGAGGTGTGGGATAACAGCAGGCCCAGCAGAGGGTGCTGTGTACTCTCTGTTCTGTTTTTTGTTTGTTTGTTTTAGCATGCTGAAGGTTTGCGCTCTCCAAGTGCTTTTGTTTAAGAAAATAAAACCTATTTCTACAAGGAGCTGTTTGGTTGACATTTTTTAGTTAAAGCTGTGGTTGATTATTTTACCACAAAAGCACACTGGGTCATTAATCAGATCAAAAGGCTTGCTTTTTTGTCCAGAAAAACTGATTCAATGATTCAAGTCAATTATGCGCATGAAACAAAACAATGACGCAATAATAAAAATGTAACTGTAACCTCTTTAAAGCCATTTTGGAGTGCAGTGTCTGTCCTACCCACCGTATGTGAAGTACTTGATATCAGGTGGTAGAGTGACCAGAGACAGGTCAGCAGCATGAATTTTTTCATCCACATACTCTTGTGCTTTCATGGCCTGCAGGAAGGCGAAGAAGCGGGCGGTGAATGCTGCAATGAAGATGGACAGCATGCCAAAGTCCAGAACGTTCCAGAGCTGCAGGATGTATTCCCTTGGTCCTTCTGTCCAAAGTTCCTTACACTCGGACCACATCATGCCTGCAGGATGGAAGACGAGTTTTTGAACCATTAAATAACATGAAATAAAAAGCTGTTTTAATATTTTAATCTCTCTTATCTCTCTCTATTGTGTCTTTGAGGATACTCAGATACCCTGAAGGCGGGGGTACTCTCTGAACAGCTCCGCCAGACCATCGTAGGGTCAAAAACACACCACCATTCACACTAAAGCAAAAGGCAATTTGGCACAGCCAGTTGGCCTAATGTGCATGTCTTTGGACTGTGGGAGGAAACCCGGAGTGCCCAGAGGAAACCCACACAAGCACGGGGAGAACATGCAACCTCCACACAGAAACGCTCTCAGACAATTTTGTTTCTGGTGATCCACAAACGGGTATCTGAACGTGTCATATAGCATGCTTTTTTTTTCTCTCTCTCTCTCTCTCTCTCTCTCTCTCTCTCTCTCTCTCTCTCTCTCTCTCTCTCTCTCAGCACAGTGTGAAGGTTGGCATGTCCGCCTCACAGCAGTAAAGTCCTGGGTTCAAGTCCCGTGCTCAGGTGTTTCTGTGTGGTGTTTGCATGTTCCCCCCATGCTTGTGTGGGTTTCCTCTGGGCACTCTGGTTTCTTCCCACAGTCCAAAGACATGCACATTACGCTACTGGATGTTCTAAATTGCTCCTTGGTGTGGATGAGAGTGTGAATAGTTGTGTGTGTGATTACACTGCGATAGTCTGTGTACCACCTGAGATAGGCTCCAGCCTCCCCACGACCCTAATAGTATGATTAAGCAGTTCGGCAAATGAGTGAGTGAGTGCAACTGGTTCAAAATACTGATTTCAAAGAAGACAATAGATTATACTGTGATGTAAAAGTTGCCTAAAGTTATAGACAAGCTAATAAATATTACTGAGCATCAGTGGTGTAGTACTAAATATTAATGAGTAGGTACAGTGCCAGGAAAGGCTGTCGAAGGCATACACAGGCACTTGCTATCAATTTGTATTTACTTTTTGAATAGCACTAATCCAAAGGTAACAAAAGGAATTTTTATTTTTAAGAGATGAAGTGTAAACTAGATCTAAATAGACCTGAGACACTGAGAACAGTACTCCCAAAGGATATTCACATAGTCCGCCTTCAGCCTAGTTAACTGTCTTTAAAATGTGGAACTGATATTTTTCAAGACAGGGCTGAAAACCGCTCACATTCAAGGCCACTGCGACGGACATGTAATAAAAATGAACCCATTCATTCACGGTCCACTCAAGGGCAAGCCAACCGAGCCGAGCTGAAAATGGAATTAGTCCGAAGTGTGTTCAGCGTGGGTCACTCAACATGATGACTTCTGTAATGGATGATCATTTCCATGCAGTACACAAGCTGCTAGACATAATGAATACACTCGTTTGTCTCACTACACTAAACAGTGTAATACACAGAGCTCATTTTAATTTAAATAGTAACTGATAAATGCATCAGTTGTCTAGCAGGAGAAAATCAGTAAGTCAAGGCGACCCAGCTTGTGCTGTAAACTTAAATATTAGCGCGGTAACCTATGAAGGACCTCCGGTGAATGGGGAAACACTGATGTTCTGAACCTACTACTGTAAAAACATTTATGTCGGAAAACCTTCAGAAATGTATCCAGGTGAATAAATAAAATTAAATTTTATTAAAAAATGTAAAATTAAAATAAAAGGGAAAAAAACCCCGAAGTAAGATTTTGGGTAAGATTCAATGCACCTTCTCCTACAGGTCTCTGTAAATGTATTAGGCTACGTTCACACTGCAAGCCTAAGTGGCTTGAATCGGATTTTTTTCCCCCTTATGTGACCCATATCTGATTTTTCCATGCCAGTGTGAACACCAAAAAACACATATTTTCAAATCAGATTGAAGCCACTTCCATATGTGGTACTAAATCGGATACAGATCGGATTTTTTGAAATGCGACCTCAGTCTAAACAGCACTGCGACCTGTATCGGAATTCAGTGCGAACTTGACGTCACTCTTGGTCGACATTCGTCAATATTATGCGACGGCGGGAGCCCCTGAATAGAAAAAGAACAAACATGGAGGACGGCAGTGATGTCAGTGGAGGGAGAATGAGGTTTTAGACCTTATAAGTATTTGCCTCCACTGCATAATAACTTTAAAATAAAACTGTCAACACTGACATCTCTCAGCTCCACGTTCGCCATCGACTTCTGTGTATTTTCACTTCCGTAAACACCGTGCTACGTCAGACTCGTGTGTTTCTATTGCGCATGCGAGCCACATTGGGGCCTTAAACTGTTCACACTGCAGTCTGTTATATGTTCTCCACATGCTTACCTCTTTGTATTCCAGTTTTCCTCTACAGTCCAAAGACATGCAAAGTAGGCTTATTGGCTGTTCCAAATTGCCCCTAGGTGCAGATGTGAGTGTGAATGGTTGTTTTTGTGTGTGTGTGTGTGTGTGTGTGTGTGTGTGTGTGTGTGTTTGCCCTGCGATGGTCTGGCGAGCTGTTCAGGGTGTACCCCACCTTCGCTCAGTGTTGGCTGAGATAGGCTCCAGCCTCCCCACGACCCTTGTAGTATTAAGCAGCTCGGCAAATGATCATCATGAAATGATGACAATAAATAAATAAATACCCCTCTAGTTTAACCAAAATCCTGTTTTCTTTGATTTGTCACCTGGGGGTATGTGTGACCCCACCTTTACCCAGTGTTGGCTGAGATAGGCTCCAGCCTCCCAGTGACCCTAGTAGGATCTCCTAATTGACTCCAGGTACTCTGGTTTCCTCCGACAGTGCAAAGACATGCACATTGGGCTAACTGTCTGTTTCAAATTGCTCCTAGGTGTGGATGTGAGTGTGAATGGTTGTGAGTGTGTTGGACCTGCGATGGTTGGGCAATACCATATGATTTACATCATTTTTAATTCAGATCATGCAGTGAGCTGTTTTGGCGGAGTCTTAGTAGAAGACACCACATCCCCAGAATAGAGAACTTTGTATGATGTCCATTCTATCTAATGGGACAAGTGAACCATGTCAGAAAAAAAATGACTTCTGTAGGTATGTTTATGAATATCCAGTGTGGTCCCAGTTGAATTATAGCAGACACAACAATGTTATATATAACAATAAACAGTATGTGATTGATGGAGTTACCCTCCTACCTGCCACCCAGACCATTATGAGGATCTCAGTCCATGAGAAGCGAGTGGTCTTCACTCTGAAGATCTGCAGGGGGTAGTCTGTGACCGTGACGTTGGGCAGAGTGGTAATACCCTCAAACCGGTCAGACGCATTAAACACCAGCAGGCAGAGGAAGATGATGAAGGAAGCAGCATGTGCCACAAACTTCATGAAGGGACTGCGCAGGACTTTACCCAGCTGGAAACATTTGCACAGCAGTCAGATATTTACTCACGGACAGCAGGGTGAGCCATATATATATGACATTGATATACACCATTGCCTAGAACATGGGAGGCCAAATTTGCCATGTTTCCTGGATGGGAGGGATGGTGTTACTGCTTCAATCCAGTCAATCACATCAACACTAGCCAATAGCCAATTGGTCATCTGTGAGCTCACATATGCAGAACAGAACAGATAGTTCTTCACTCTGAATCTACAGCAATGCAGGTTCACTAAGGTTGGCTGACGCTCTGAGTCTCAGAGAACGTATACATTAGCCTTCACTCTCTTTAGTTGGTAGCTGTTATATTGTAGGTGGGCGGGAACATATACTGACAGTCATTACGCGCTTCATCGCACATGTGTAGGTCACTTTGCAAAAATGGACCAAATGCAGTTTGAGCAAAACACAGTGTGTATCTGCACAATTTGAGGAGTGGAGAGGCTCAAAAATGTCCACTATTGTTAGTCTAGTGCACGTCATAATGCCACGTTTATCACGTGAACAATGTCTCCGGGCAAAGGGAATGGTGGAGGCTGCTTTGAGTTACAGTGAGGTAGCGAGGCGTATGGGCTGTGCACAACCCACCATCAGAAACCTAACTGACCGCCACAACATGACAGGGTCAGTTGACGACAGGCCACGTCCAGGGCGAGAGAGAGTGACGACTCCCAAACAGGATTGATACATCCGGTTGCAGCACTTGCGGGACCGGTTTCACCGCAAATCACCGCCGAAAAACACCGCCTTTTGTTTGCTGTTTTTTGAAGCCAACATGCTAAACAAATTATCCATATTAAAAAAATCCAGTTTTGGGTACCAGAATAAAAATTATGTCAAAAATTATGGTCTCAAAGTTTTTAATGACTTTCAGTGTAGATATCATATAATACTAAATAGGGAATGATTGCCCCTTGGCATAGGAATTGATTGCACAATGCAGTTGTCAGTTTAAAAGTGTAAAATATTTCACAGTTTGGACAGGAAATGTACAGTATTAGTAATGTTATAACAATGTATACAGGAAGGTACATACATCTTTATTTCTAATAATCTGAAAAAAAAAAACAGATTGATTTTTTCCCCCTGACATAATGTACTGAATGAGCAGGTTATTCCATCCATGGACTTTTTCTTCCCTGATGGCACGGATATAAAATTGAGGCTCAAATAGTGAAAGAGTGGTTCAGAGAGCATGAAGAATCATTTTCACGTATGTACTGACATCCCAGAGTCCTGACCTTAACCCTACTGAAAGTTTTGGGGATGTGCTGGAGAAGACTTTATGGAGTGGTTCAGTTTTCCCTCATCAGTTCAAGACGTCGGTGAAAAATGAACAACACTGGATGGAAATAAATGTTTGTGATGTTTATCAAAACAATACCATGGCGATTATATAATATATGAAGAACCACATTCTGCTACTCAGAGGTTATCTTTGGTAGGACAGTTAATCTAAATCTACAAGACTAAAGGTAGTACAACAAAATTATCACAGTGCAACTTTTTTCTTAGCCTCGTTTTCACACTCCAGGGTAATAGGCAGGTGGTTAAGGCTCTGGGCTACTGATCGGAAGGTTGTGGGTTCAAGCCCCAGTACCACCAAGATGCCCCTGGGCATGAACCCCCGACCTTCAGCTCAGTAAACCTGCACCCTACCACCGGATCATGACTGCCCCACAGCCAGCTTCTTCATCTCTGAATATCAAACACTGGCAGGAGAATTAAAAAATCTAAACGAAATTTTTGCAATAATGGTTCATTTTAATTCCACCAGTGTATGGAGAGCGAATTTATTGGACTCAAATGGTGACCTTTATAGCAAAAACAACAACTCGATGAAGTTATGGATCATTTGCAACCAGAGGATCACTTGAACTCATGTTATGAGCCAAGGGGGTTGTACTGTATGACTACATAATGCAGTTAAGCTTACGAAATCCAAGAAGCCATGGATCATTGCACATTTTGTCTTCAAACTACTATAATGTATTTTTTTTTTAAGTTACTTTGGACAGGCATAATATACCTGAGTAATACGCTTTGGAAATGGATGTGTTAAAAACACAGCAAAAGATGACGTCTGATGCAGAGCATGAGCACTATCCTGATTGGTTAATGTAAAAAAGGATTTATTCGATCATACCAATTTGCTCGTCTCTCATATACATTCTTTTGTGTGATTTAATATGTGGCATGACCATCTGACGTTGTAGAAACATCAGATGTCATACAGCAGTGAGATTCAGGCTAAATATAAAGGTTGATCCTCGTTACTCTGCAATGTCATCCTGGCATTTTCATCTCTTAGTGACGGATCTGCCTGAGTAGCTCGTTTGGTACATCTGCCCCTAATTCATAGGAAACAAAATACATTCTCTCTTTTCTGTTACTGTGATTTAGAAATAACTGTCCTACCTCAACAGATGAAAATAATAATGCCTTCAATAAAACAAAGTGACACTCACTCACTATGTCAACACTAGTGTATATTCCACTGGCTCATCATAATTGAAACAAATTGATTGAATTATAAAATTAGGTTACTGATCACGATAATAACCATAATGTTGTTTAAACACCATAATACAGTCTGTGTGTCGTGCTGTGAACTTTTACAAATGAACTAATTTAATTAGGGGGGAAAAAAGAATCTGAAACAGTGCCTGGAGCATGAATACTGTCGATAGCTCAACCCTCAGCTCGTCAGATTCAGAATATTTCCCATTCCTACTAAAAGTCAAATATTGTGCTGGATGTCAAATTTGGCTCAGATTCTTTAATTAAATATATTTATTTCAGTGAATTCATTTTGACTTGAAGGTTGTAATGAAGTTTCATGGCACCATACCTTGCTGCATGGAGCAAACCAATATCCCACAGCCAGCAGGGGGAGTCCTAGAGCTACCACCAGCACCACCAGACACTTCACTGCAATGGACTGCTCCCGGAGACCTGACAGGTTCTCATACCAGATAGACAACAGCTGCTGCTGACAGTTAGGATGGGCCACGAACTGAAGAGACAAGAAATGTGTCAAAATTTAAGTACATTTTTAGATAAACAAAGAGATTAAGAGATTTTTAACAAAAGTCACCTCAATATTGAATGGAGTCAGATTTTTTTTTTAAATGTCCGGTCACGATATTTAGGCTGATATACGATATAGAGGTTTGGCAGCAACCTACCAGGGAAATCTCAGTGTTGCTTAAAAGAACATATGATGAGAATTTTATTGAAATGCTCTAAAAATCCAGTATTAGAACCGGAGCGGATGGCAATAAATGAATCAATTTTAATTCTTATATTTAAAAAAATCAAAAAGATTATTAAAAGGTATTCATGCCACCACAATCTAAATTTTCAAATTACTTTACCCCTTTATTATGGTCAGGGGGAGACTGGAGCCTAACCCACTCTAGGCAAAGGTGGGGTACACCCTGAACAGCTCGCCAATCCATTGCAGGGCCAAAACACACAACCATTTGCACTCATTCACTAGGGGCAATCAAGAATATCCAATTAGTCTAATGTGCATGTCTTTGGATTCATTCATTCATTTATTTTCTAAGCCACTTAATCCTAATTAGGGTCACAGGGAGGCTGGCGCCCATCTCAGCCGACACCTGGTGAGGGCGGGGTACACCCGGGACAGTTCGCCAGGCCATCGCAGGGCCAACACACATACAATCATTCGCTCTCACACTCACACCAAGGGGCAATTTGGAACAGCCAATTAGCCTACTTTGCATGTTTTTGGACTGTGGGAGGAAACCAGGGTACCTGGAGGAAACCCATGCAAGCACGGGGAGAACATGCAAACTCCACACTGAAATGACCGAGCCCGGGAATCGAACCCAGGCCTTTTTGCTGTGAGGTGGACGTGCTAACCACTGCACTACCGTGCTGCCCCATATCTTTTTATTATGGGAGGAAACAGGAGTACCTGGAGGAAACCTACACGAGCAGGGAAAGCACCGCGCGGTCTCACTAAAATGCAAAACCATACCGTGACCCAATTCTCTAGTGCTGCTCTCTAAGGGTGCGTCTTGCACCCTTAATGCACCCCTGCTGCAAGTGCACATTAGACCTTACTTCACTGCCTTGAAGACTATTACCCAGAATCCCTGGAGTGTTGTGATGTTTCAAACAGCTAATCACTGGGGAAGCAAAATGTTTTATGATATTTTGGTGGCAGAGAAGAGCGCTAAGCAATGAAGTGAGTTCTTTTTAAGTGAAAGTGAAAATCTTTTTCTGATTAGAAGTTGTCTTTGATCATATCATATATGACCTGATGTGGAGTTGTGGCTTGCAGACACATGATATAATAAAAGAGGAAGTGGCATAATTAGTGATGTGTACAAAGCTGTCCCAGTTCTGTTTTAACAGCTTCTGTCCCTTGCACACTGTACACACTTTGAGGAAGATCCTAGGGCTTAGTGTGAGTATTGGGACAAGGCTAATGTTTCAACACCAACAATAAGAGGGTGAGACATAAAGAAACGACTGCATATAGGGCTAGACAGCTTGTTTGACTCGGCAATGCAATGTCATGTTAAGTGGGAATGTCTGAGAAACAGAGAACCAGCATAATATTCACTCATCATCACTGATTTGCCGAACCGCTTAATCTTATAGGGTCACGGGAAGGGTAATAAGCCCAATGTGTATGTATTTGGACTGTAGGAGGAAACTAGAGTACCCAGATAAAACCCACATTCACACCTAGGGACAATCGAGAATAGATAATAAGCCCAATGTATTTGGTTTAGGAGGAAACGAGAGTACCCAGATAAAACCCTTGCAATCATGGGGAGAACATTCAAACTCCTTAAAGGAAGGCCCTCGCCTAGCCTTGGACTCGAAGCCAGGACCTTCCCACTGTGAGGCAAGGGTGCTGAACACTTCACCACCGTGCCCTAGAGGAGGAAGGATGAAGACGTTGACAAACTGAACAAATGAACAGCAAAGAAAACCATAGAGAAGAATTATATATATGTAAGTTATATAGATTTAGTGCTTGTTTAAATGCTTGGCGAAACGGTCTTCAGGCTTCGTTTGAAGACAGACGGTGACTCAGCTATTTAGACAGCCAAGGGGAAGTTGATTATACCACCTGGAAGCCAGGAAAGAAAAAGGGTCTTGATTAATGTCTTCCTTGAGTCTTGAGGGATGGTGGGTTGACTTAAGCTGTGCTTGCAGCGCTGTCCATCTTGGGCTCTGGCGCTCACATAGAAGAAATTGTACATCGCTCAACCACAGGAAGGACACTTCACCCAGCTGTGCTTTCCTGAAGAGAGCCATATGAAATCATCTTTCATGTTTTAGCAAAAGGCATTCAGGGTACCTGGCTTGAAAGGTTTTCAAGTCTGATGGGATCAAAATTAAAATTTTTGGCTTAGGTATAAAGCGTTATGTTTGGTAGAAACCAAACGCTGCTAATTATTGTGAGAATACCATGCCCAAAGTGAAACATGATGGTGGCAGCATCGTGTTCTGTAGAAGCTTTGTATCACCAGGGACCCGAAAACAGATTAAGGTTAGCTTTGCGTTTCAGTAAGACAATGACCCAAAGTTACACTTGGGTGGTTTGAAACCTTGTAGGCCTCTATCCAATCTACCAGAGCTTCAGCAATTTTTTTCCAGGATGAATGGGAAAATAATCATAATCAGTAATCCATATGTGAAAAAAGATATTCTATGTAATATCCTATACCCAGTTATACCCAGCTAACTCACAACATTGTACAGCATTATTGCAATGTTGCCTAAAGGTCATAATTTGGTTGGTTGCACAAAATGTTATCTGAGTTTTGCGACAGTGTAATACCATCATGTTTATTAAGAACAGGTACATGACTTTTATGAACAACATTGTTTTGATGTTGCCAGACTGTCGCACACATCACCAAGTACAGAACCATGCACATCCGTACTGGGGTTTCCTTTTCACTGACTCACGCAGATACTGAAAAGAAAACCACAGCACACATATTCCTTGAAAATTAATGTTACTGTAACATCTTCCGGCGACGTTTTTGGGAGTCTACATATAACGTTATCGCAACCTTTGTGCAATGTTGTTAAAACATAAATTGTTAGCTGGGTAGCTGTAACTGTAGACAAATGTACTGACTTACATCAATAAAACGCATTATTTACTTTCCATAACAGATCAGTAAGGGGGTGATCACACTAGAGGTGCGATAGAATTGCGACTGACGTGAATTGATTTTTTCTTTTTGTTTTTTTTTTGGTGAATTTTGAAATTCGTGTGAAGATGTTTTGCGACGCCACATGGAAGCGAATATTTTGCGGCTTAAAGTCGCAACTGATTTGCGAGTAATTTGAGATTGGTTTGGTTCGTGCTGAAAAGAGGGGATCTCCTGTCGTTAATCAGTTGCGATCTGTTCGCTTTTTGTTCTCAAACCATTTGCTTTTTATTTGTGCATTATTAGCACAAACAAAATGTGAATACACAACGAATGATGACAAAATACACAGAATATGGCAGATGCCAGCAAACTTTTCTCAAACTTTCCGCATGGAAGTCTCCAACTTGTCGCTTTTCCTTGTGAACTTTGCGACCTTCTCAAGAAGTGTGGACTGTTTTAGAAGAATTTGAAACTACTCTGCGTCAGAGCCTCGTTTTGCTCATTTACAATGAGATCACGAACCAGGAAACATTTTGAGAATGAAAAGTGACAATCGCAAACTGCCATTCGCATCAGTCACTTTTTTATCGCTTCTCGTGTGATCAGCCCTAAGCTCTGCGTCAAGTCCATTGTATCAATTAATCAATCAAACAATGATCTTTTTTTATCAAATCCTTCAATCAGAAATGACTTCGGTTCTCTCGGTAAAGGAGCACTTACTTTTTTTTCTACTACATGATTCAGTAAAGACTTTAGTACATGCTGGAAAGGTAAATCATGGTTTCTGGGCCAAGGCTAAGATCACTGTTTACACAGAGGCAGGATGGAGATGGTTTTGTTCTCTGGTGTACATGTGGGTCTCATTTGAGGTAGTAGGCTAATTGTGTGAGTCTTATGGGAATTATAGGTGTTAAATGTCTGGCCTAATTATCCTGAAAATATGAAGTGAAGTAAAGGCTTCATATACAAGCTCTCTCTCTCTCTCTCGCTCATCATTCTCTGTTTTTCTGTCTGTCTGTCTCTCTCTCTCACGCTCTCTCTCTCGCACACTCTGTGAACACTCTGCCTAAAAGGTATTGACACCTTTGAAACAAACAGAACAAGCCGGCTTAATAAGAAAAGAGCTAGGAGAAAAGCCAGTGCCAACACATGTCCAGCACATGTGCTGTATATACTTGCAGCACATGCAACAGAGTTTGCCTCTCTGTCTCTGCCGTTCCAGGACAGGATTGCTTTCCCATAAGAGGACTCAACGCTAAACATCGCAGGGTACTCATGCGTTGCCTTCAACGTGAGGCTCCACCATATATATATATATATTATAAGCGTTAGACACTTGTACATGCTGTACATGCTGTAGAGCAAATATGCCTCATATTTTCAGAAACAAAGTCAATATTTGGTGGAATGACCCTCTGCATTAAAAATATGATAGTCTCAAGTACTTTGTGCGGATTTAGAAGGTAATGAGCTGTAAGTTTTAATGAGCATCTTGCAGAGCCAGCCACAGTTCTCCTGGAGATTTTGACTCTCACACTTGCTTCTTTATTTGCATGTAAAACCCAACAGCCCTAAGTTTTTGTCTGAAAAGTTATATCTTATGTAATATGCAATTTTTTTTTACATACAAACATATTTTGGGTGGCAGCCATGACCTAAAGGTTGCTGGTTTGATTCCCGACTAATTGAAATGATTTGACTAAGCAAACACGACTCATGCCTAGTTTGTCAGCATGATTAGTTTCATCTGACAGGAAATTACATTCATGGATTAATCTCATATTGACAGCTGCTATATGTGTAAAGTGATAAATCTGGACTGGACAATTTATAGACCTTTCACTTTAAAGATCACATGCTCCAAAGGCGACATGTTGGCTCAGTGGTTGGTGCTATCGTCTCACAGCGAGAGGGTTATGGGTTTAAATCTGATAGTGGACAACAGCCTTTCAATGTGGAGTCTGTATGTTTTCTCCATGCTTGTTTGGGCTTCCTCAGGGTACTCCAGTTTCCTCCCGCAGATAATGTTGATTTATAAAGCTGATTTATAAAGATTACAAACATTTTTTTAAATAGAACGGTAAAAAAAAATCTTCCAAATTTTTTTAGAAATAGGCATCTAATACCTTTTTTTCGTCTTTATTTAATTTGGCTTAGCATTGTAAGTCTGTTGGGCTTTTACCCTCGAGCCTAATGGCTCATCAGGCCGGAGCTTATCCCCGGTTTCCATAGCGTGAAGCAACTAGGAATTCAACTCCTCCTGGATGGGTTGCAGGACACTGGTGGCTCAGTGGTTAAGGCTCTGAATTACTAATCCAAAGGTTGGCAGTTTAAGACCCAGTCCCACCAACCTGCCACTGTTGGGTCCTTGACCAGGACCCATAACCCTCAATTGCCCAGTTGTATAAAAAATGATAAATGTAGGTCACTTTGGATAAGGGTGTCTGCCAAATGCCATAAATGTAAAGCTAGTCCATCACAAGTTACCTTCCCAGTAATTTTACTGGTACCCATATATACTGCTAGATGGACAGAGGCACACTTGGGGTTAAGACCTTGCTCAGGTCTAACAAGGATTCGAACCCATGATCTCTTGAACATGAGCCCTGCACCCTAAACATTACACCACAGGCCCCATTGCAAGTGTAATATAAACACTGGCAGTGAGCAGTTTTTAACTTTTTGTAATCGCATGAGTTAATTGGTCTTCATAATGGTCATTTGTATCTGACATTATCGCTTGCTGAGATGCTCTTTCAGTTGAGCTGCAAAGCCAAAACACCCTATAATTAAAGGTATTGATTAAATGCCTAAAAAATCTAACAGACTCGCCAAATATATTGCATTCTCGAAGATAAGGACATTAGCTGATATAAACTCTGTTTGAATCTGGTGCAAAGCAAATGATAAGGCAGAAAATATCACCAGCAATAAATTATTCAGACAACATTGATTAGTTTAATATTATAAAATTGCCACCAGCATACATTCTATTTAAACGGCATGATTAGAATGATATACTGCTATATGTCCACATATATGTTACACATTATGATAGCACAGCAGTATATGTAAATTAAACATGCTGGTTTTGATTGAAAGTGGTAATACTTGTCTCTGCAAAACATTGATTCTTTATTTAAAATGGCCATGCTTTGGAATGTTAAGAAGGTGTTATGAGGTGAAATTACTCATAACTCCACATACATCTGTGTTTGGTGTCTACAAGCAACGTAAGTCCATTTTAATATAAAAACGTACACTGATGATCTGATGACACTGAAGATCACTTTTTATTCCTGAACATGAATGTATTTCAATTAGTTTTTGTAAGATAGTTTTGGGAGATAATGTAGGGTGGCACGGTGGCATAGTGGTTAGCACATCTGTCTCACAGCAAGAAGGTCCTGGGTTCGAATCCCACGATTGGGAATTTCTGAGTGGACTTTGCATGTTCTCCTCTGTGCTTGCATGGGTTTCCTCCGGGTACTCTGGCTTCCTCCCACAGTCCCAAAACATGTTCATTAGGCTAACTGGCTGTTCTGAATTACGCCTAACTGTGTGTGTTAGCTTGTAATGGACCGATAGATTAAAATGGACCTGTTCAGGGTGTACCTTGCCTTTGCCAAGTAGCGGTAGAGATAGGCACCAGCCTCGCCGTGATCCTAGTAGGA
Organism: Tandanus tandanus; assembly: GCA_039654325.1. NCBI lineage: Eukaryota > Metazoa > Chordata > Actinopteri > Siluriformes > Plotosidae > Tandanus > Tandanus tandanus. The sequence goes on along the minus strand of JBCNYH010000007.1, from coordinate 25,645,643 downwards.
TTGAGCGGTTCGGCAAATAATGAATGAGATACTGAACACGTTTTTCACTGGATAATAATATAAAGGCAATTTTGTGGCTCATTTCTCCCAAAAAATTAAATACGGACCTGCCATCGAGATGTATTCCTATTAATCACGCATTACACAACTTTACATAATACACACACATGCTCGTGATTCATTCATTACATCCCAAACTCATTGCCATCTATTTAAATCTTAATTATGTCAGAGATGGATAAGCAGCTTTTTTAATTTAAACCACCACAGGAAACTTGTTTAGGAGTCTATTGCTCCAAAAGCCCATTTCGAAATTGCACTTCATGCCTGTTAGCTTGATTAACCCCTTCTTTTAACCCTTATGTTAATGACCATTAAGAGAAATGAGTCCCTTTACAAGTGTATGGGGGGTTCTGTTTTTATGTCTTTAAGACAGCCGAGGTCTACAAGTCATGTGTAACTGATACATAAGCATGTCCAAAGTGCATGTCAGTATGAAATACACAGGTCTGAGGAGTTCACTGCATTTCACTCTGTTATATCTCGGAATGGAGCTTTCTGTGACAACAGCAGATGGAGGGTGCAATTAGTGGAATAAGCTGCTATAGGGTGGTTATATATTAAGCTGAGCATATGCTGAGGAAAGCACATGTACTGCACATTTATTGTAAAGCAGAAGAGGCCAAGCTGAACCACTTGCCTTCTTGACTTCATATTTGATGGCCAATTTGACTCTGCTGAGGAGTGAGCGATGGTGCTGGCCCTCCTCCAACTCTGCGGATACATCTCCGTTCAGGATGGCCTCCACCTCTTCAGTGTCCCTGCACAGGTCCAGCACACCCACCACAAAGTCCTTACACTGCATAGACAATTTCCTGTAGTCATTCTGAGAGAGGGAGGGGGTAAGAGACAGAGGGAGAGAGAGAGAGAGAGAGAGAGAGAGAGAGAGGGAGAGGGAGACAGACAGACAGAGAAAGAGAGAGAGAGACAGACAGACATACAGAGAGAAAGAGAGAGAGAACAGTCAGCCACATAGAAACAGACAGAAAGACAGAGAGAAACAGGGAGTCAGTGAGGATAAGAAATTGGTACAGAAAGAGAGCGAGAGAGAGAGAGAGAGAGAGAGAGAGAGAAAGAGACAGACAGACAGACAGATAGACAGAGAAAGACAGATTTTATCAGCTGCTATATTTTTCTTTCTTGAAGGTAAATTAAAAAAAGTGATATTATTATTAAAATGAAGTTATATTATGTTGTATTAAAGAGAAAACAAAATCCACAGTGTTCTCTCCTGAACACGTCCCTATTCCCTTTCCAACTTTTCCCAAAAATTGAAACTTGCAGCTTTATATCTAATACAAATCTCTGGGACTGGAGACTTCTTCCATAATGTTAAATAAATAGCTCCCTCCACAAAGCCTTATCTTTTTTAATCTGTTCATCGGCTGACAGATAGAAGAAGCTGTAGTTTGAAAAACAGAGAATGAAAAGCAGCACACTATAGAACAAATGACCTAAAGGAAGAACTGTGTTATTTATAAATATACAGATAATGATTAAATGACATGCCCATGCCAAGGTTAAGCTGAAAAGTGTGAAATAGTGTCATGTCATCATCATAGGAAATAAACTCAATAATCCGGATGTTTACGTGCTAATAAGCTAGCTTCATACTCGGAAGTTGTATTTCATCCTCTGTTTCCACCCGTAACTGCTTTTTCATCCGCACTCAGAAATAAAAACATAAACACAGCATTCTTTTATTTTCAAGTTTGCTCCTTTTTTTAAGTGAATGAATGTTTGTTGGTTAATTTTTTTGTTATACCGTATTAATCCCACAAGGGAAATTATTGCCTTTGCATTTAACCCATCCAAAGTGAGCACACACACACACACACACACACACATGTAAACAGTGAGCACACACACTCAGAGCAGTGGCCTGCTACACGTTGAAGGTGCTCGAAGAGCAGTTGGGGGTTTGGTGCCTTGCTCAAGGGCACTTCAGCTATGAATGTGGAGGAAGGGAAGGTGCAGCTCACTTTTTTTTTTCAACCCATTTTTCCTGCTGGCTCAGGGATTGAACCAGTGACCTTTAAGTCCCATGCCTGCTTCTCTAACCATTAGGCCACCCTCAGGTGGCTACCCCCAAATAAAGCTAGAAATGTTGGCCAGCTAGCTGTGCACGATGGCAGACAGTGTAAAAGACTCGGAATTAAACCTCGGAGCAGATCAATGCCAAAGATTGATTTGGGTTAAAAGTCAGGGAAAATAACTGGTCTTTTCATCTGTCCTTGTATGATGAGGTGAGCCGGCAGACCGGACGTGCTGTGCTAAAAAGAATGTACTGTTTTTAAATGAAACCATCTCAGGGGGTTTGAGCAAAACTGTATTTCAGCGATCTGGTTAACTTTCTCAGGGCATACATAAGAGTTTACATAGAAACACCCGAGCCTAGTTGCTCATCAGGCTGGTGCTTATATATTAGAGTCACAGGAAGGCTGGAGCCTGGGTGAAGGCTCACTGATCAGCTTGCCAGACCATTGTGGGGCCAACACACACACACACACACACACACACACACACACACACACACACACACACACACACACACACATATATATACCCATGGACAATTTGGAAACCGGAGTACCCAGGACCTTCTTAAAGACCCCACTTAAAGAGTCTATCAAAAATAGGAACAGAAATTAAAATGATGGCTTCATCTCTGAACCAGCTGCTTCACCATTGGCTGGGTTCTGGCAAAATTCGTTGTTTTTCCTCCATGAAGCAAAGCAACCATGCTGTCAGATTCAATTACAGCTTTCTAGAACATCAAGTCGTTGCAAACAATTCTGGTCTGAAGGGATTTGACATGAGGGGCAAGGCTCTGCACATTTATCTCATCGAAGTCAGGCCTATTCATTCCAGGACTGTCGTATATAACGGTTATACTTTGAGAGAGTGAGATAAGAGGGTCTGCTGGAAGGAGCAGGAGGATTGTAATTAAATGTCCCATCCAGCTCTGTGAATAAAAATCCTTCGAAAGACATTCTATACATTATTATAAAGGAGTCATATTAAAATTCCCAAGTTATTTCCAATGCAGTTCATTTGTCTTTGTGAGGAAAAAGCTTTGACGGGTGTTATTGTAAATTAAAATGCATAATCAGCTGCTCCATCCTATTAAGCTCAGAAGGAGGCTGGAGCCTGTCTCGCACTGAACAGCTCACAAGACCATTGTAGGGTGTTCTGTGTGGAGTTTGCATGTTCTCCCCGTGCTTGCGTGGGTTTCCTACGGGTACTCCGGTTTCCTCCCACAGTCCAAAAACATGCACAGTAGGCTAAATGGCTGTTCTTAATCGGCCCTAGGTGTCAGTGTGAGTGTGAATGATTGTGTGTGTGTGTGTGCTGGCCCTGCAATGGCCTGGCAAGCTGTTTAGGATGTACCTCACCTTCGCCTAGAGTCGGCCCCGCGACCCTAATTAGGACTGAATGGCTTAGAAAATGAATGAGTAAATGAAATAAATACAGTTCAACCACTGCACCTTTACTTATACAGATGTATACAAAGATTGAGCAAAAGGGCTCAATCAATTATTAATTATATTCTTAATTGGTGGCACTTGGTTGGCACGGTGGCGTAGTGGTAAGCACATCCGCCTCCCAGGTCACACGTTCGCCTGCGCCTCTGTGTAGCGTTTACGTGTCCTCACTGTGCTTGCGTGGGTGTCCTCCGGGTACTCCAGTTTCCTCCCACAGTCCAAAAACATGCACATTAGGCTAATTAGCCGATCCAAATTGCTCGTAGGTGTGAGTATGAATGGTTGTGTGAGTGTTGGTCCTGTGATGGACTGGTGAGGTGTACACCAACTTCTCCCAGTGTTGGCTGAAAAAAATTACAAAGTGTGTAGCAGCAAACTTCACTATAGTTTAATATAGTTGTTTATTTTATAACTGTAGTGATAATCATTTTATTAAAAGTGTTTATATCACCAGCAGTCTAAAGCTGCTGTCACAGTTTCGGAGTGTATATTTAGGTCCATATGTCAAAGCAAGTCACTTTGGATTAAAAGCGTCAGCTAAATCAGCAAATGCAAATTTATTCACAAGTATCTCTATCATTCAATAAAGCTCTGCCCAGGTCATTTCCGCTGATCGGATACCAAACTAATCTCTCAGCATGTGTTCCTATTGAGCATCTGTGCCAAGATCATGATGATCTCAAGTTTATTGCTCTCGGCAAGGGTTATATCACCTCTCCTGATGCCCACACTACAACTACATAGAGAAACATATTTATTAGGAATAAAAATTGTATTTAATAGAATCCACAAAGTTGTGTAAAGATTTTTGCTGTTTTTACTGTAAAGTTTTGAAGGTTTGCACCCTCTAGTAGTGGCATATGGGTTATAATAATGACAAGTGACTTTCATACCATGTCCTAAATTTCACAGCCATTGCTGTGCTTTCAGCTAAATGAAATGGACAGAAATAGCAGTACCAGTGGCTGTCCCACTGACTCAAGTCATCCTTTATATTTCACATTACAGACTAATGCCCCATATATATATATATATATGTGTGTGTGTGTGTGTGTGTGTGTGTGTGTGTGTGTGTGTGTGTGTGTGCTATTACTCTTATTATTAATAGAACAGTATTTAGTATATTTTTGATTCCCGGGCTCAGGCGTTTCTGGTGTGGAGTTTGCATGTTCTCCCTGTGCTTGCGTGGTTTCCTCTCACAGTCCAAAAACATGCACAGTAGGCTAATTGGCTGTTCCAAATTGCCCCTAGGTGTGAGTGGTTGTGTGTGTTGCCCTGCAATGGTCTGGCTAGCTGTCCAGGGTGAGGCCTTCGCTCAGTGTCAGCTGAGATAGGCGCCAGCCTCCCCGCGACCCTAATTAGGATTAGGCGGCTTAGAAAATGAATGATTGAATGAAGAACAACATTTATGGAAGCACACACAATAGTTTTCTATGCTCAGAAATTATACTGACTGCAGGAAAGTGTGCACAGAAGGGATGTAAATAAACAATGAATAGACAGAGAGTAAAAATCTTTTTGTTCAGTATTCAGGGCAAAATGCTTGCTCCACATGACCCTAGCAGGATTAAGGGGTTCGGCAAATGAGTGAGTGAGAGAACATTTGTTAGAGTATTTGTGCATTAAAAGAAACACTAGTCTCAAAAGACTATTTTAAAAAAAACATGTTAACAAGTTAGCAAATCTGAAACAACAGCCAGAACCGTAAGGTAAGATACTAATGATATATTTAGGGTTAAGTGAAACTTTCTGACATCTTCACTAAACAAATATCCAATCACATTACTCCTGGCTGTTCAAATCCATACAAATCTCTCATGCAATCAGGTTCAAAGCTCTGGTGGTTTGACCACTGCGAACCATCATACCTTAAACTCCTTCTCGATGTTGGCCAGTTTGGCGAGCTCATCGCTCAGCTCCAGGGCAGTGAGAACAGGATCTTCGCTGGAGAGCGAGAGATAAGCCGGGCTGGCCAGACCACGGTACGCGTTGATCCTGGACCTGGAGTGGCTGAACGAGTCCTTCCGGTGTTTCTCTGTGCAGTCGGCGCACTTGCAGAAGTAGTCGTGCGGCCGCTCGATGCGTGCGCCTTTCATCAGCAGCATGTGCACCACTTCGTACTTGTGGCAGTGGGCGGCTAGGATGATAGGTGTGATGTCAGGTGAGAAGCGAGTGCCGTCTTCATCGTATGAATAAAAGTCATCGTCCTGCAGCTCGCATGGGCTGCGCGTAAGCCTTTCTCCACCAGCGAATGACGGATGGCCCAGCAGTGCCTCCACAATACGCACGTAGCCCTTTGAGATCGCCAGCAGGAGGGCATCGCCGACACGTGCCAGGTTCTCCCGCCGCAAGAGCAGCTCGGTCACCTCCAGGTGTTCGTTGCCTATGGCCAACTGCAGCCCATTCTGGCCCATGTAGTCCACACAGTTCACATTAAGAGTGGGTGACTCTTCCAGCATTTTACGCACTACCGGGATGTTGCCGTATTCGGCTGCTTCAAGGAAGCGCTCCTCCTCAGCTGTCAGACTGCTTCCACGTGCATTAAACATGAATGCTGGACCACGAACTGCCTGCCGACGACCCTTCTCCCGCTGCAGGGTCATTCTCCGTGCCGGAAAAGAGTCCAGAGTCTTCCTGGAAAAAGAAATAAACAATCGATTTGTACCTTGTAAGCAAAAGATATCTTCTAAAGAATCTAGCGGTACTAAGAGCCAACGTCCAGACCCTCCATATTCATGTGAGTGGAAACAGCCTTGTATTCCCCTGCCTGCTTTTGTCTGTTATGCTAATCCTTTTTGACATTGTCCCATCAGGTAGCCACCTCTGAGAAAGAGCAGATGATTGACATTTGGTTTGGACTATTAACTCCCAGGGAACATCTCATGACAGATGAAGTGAGCACAGCGAGAGCAAGCATCTTGGGAAAGATTCCTGGGGATAGTGCAAACTCATCCTGGTTTTAATAGCTTTTTAATAAAACACAACAGATGCTACAGGTGGAGGCCTCACCACAGCTCCGTCTGTGCCAATTTTACAAGTCATTTATGAACACAGTCATGTAAGCAAGAACAACATCATCTATATGAACATTTATTTAAACTATTTTATAATAAGTTAAATATCTAAGTTAGATATATCCAAGTTAGTGCACTGAACACAACATCCATGGGTGAACATATATTTTATTAAAACAGTAGCAGAAGGTTCCCAGTGCAGCTAACTGGGTTATCAAATGCCGGCCATGTCTCTCACTGTCTGTGGTGGGAGGCATGTAAAAGAACCA
>JBCNYH010000007.1:25589511-25602488 GCA_039654325.1 Tandanus tandanus | reverse complement strand
TGCGATGGCCTGGCGAGCTGTCCAGGGTGTACTCTGCCCTCGCCCAGAGTCGGCTGAGATGGGCACCAGCCTCCCAGTGACCCTAATTAGGATTAAGTGGTTCAGAAATTGAATGGATGAATTATTCCAGTAATATAGCCAGGAATGCACCTCAGATGCTGATCTACAGTTTTACTGATACATGTGACGTGTTTGTAATAGCACAAATGTATTATATTTCAGTTCCACTGAAAATAATTAAAAGATGAAGCAACCAATAGGGAGGTAAAAATACTTTACCATATAAAACCAGGACTACCACTCTTACTGTACTTTATAGTCACTTATCTCTCTGAGCTCAGAGTGTAGCTAGCTGGCTTGCAAACAGAAATAGGTCCCTGATTGTTTGATTCTGTTTCTCGCTACAGCAGGTGGTAACCAGTAAAATGTGATTAAAAAATTTGGAGTGGGTATATAGGGTTTCATAGTGACGCCGTTTCTGGAAATAACTATATTGCAAATATTGTTTAAAACATTGTTATTGCCTGAAGGGGATAAAACCTGAAATTTGCCTCAGATACTACCCCTGCATTGAATATATCACTATTAAAACTTTCTATGCAAAATATACTTAAGCTAAACATAGTATATTTGGAATGTTCTTTTCTAGTTGTTCCACATTACAGGGGGTTTGGGGAATATATATACATATATATGTATATTTTCCATGTTCTTCTAAATATTTATCAGCCTAATTTAATTTTAACACCCAGTACCCAGACCCAATAACCAGAGGGATCTCTGTTATAAGCAAAGCACTTGTAGGGAAAGCTGGCTAACATTATTTTTTTGCAATGTGTAGCGAGAATAGCAGCCATATTTCTCCAGTCAAGCTGCTAATGTCCCTGTCACGGAAATTGAAAACAGCAATTTAAGACCAAGGATGATAAGAATAAAATTTATAATAGGCGACATAACAAACAGGCAATGTGGGACTCTGGGACTGGGAGAATCTATGGTGTTGACTCTGCTACTACCAAAAATTATTTAAGGCAAAAAAAACCTACATTATTACGTACATAACATGAAATTACATCACACGGAAATTGGTGAGATGAAACCTTCCATTAAAGAGGAAACTCACCAAAATAAATCCCAAAATCCCAAAAAGCATAAACAGGTAATCTAAGCAACAGAATAAAATATAAACAAGGAATTCTAGAAGGGTGGAGAAAGATTCTATAACTGCAACAACAGTGGCGGAAATGTCAACATTATTCAACATCACCTGCTCTTATATACTGTAGAATGCTCACCTACAGCGGCTGGTGTGAAACTTCCAAGTGATCAAAAAGGCAGCACATCCAGGCAGATCAGACAGCAACACTGCACATATTCATGCTCCCACACAGCCAGTGATCACATCCTTCGTAAAATGATTCAGGTGTGTTTGAGCTGAGAAAAGGTCTTTACTGCATCCTTTAAGTATTATGAGGTCATCATGAGAAATGTGAAACTAATTGCGTATCGTTATTTAAGGTGTTAGTTCCACATACAGCCTTTAAGACTGTAAAGAGCTCAAATGGTTCTCAGACACACCAGGAACTGTTTGTCACTTCCAACCATCTACCAAGGGAATGGTTGAGCTGAAAGCTATTTAGCTGGTGCTATACTAGGATTGGATATTGTTTTGGAATTATTGTCATCTCAATTATTTGCTGCCAGCTCACATTATGTCCACTGGGTAGCATTACAAAGTGGATAATAAGCTGAAATTATTTTTCTCTCTCTGTAAAATTGCCAGTAAAGACACATGCTTTTCAGTTTAATCAAACAATGTCCACCTTTATGGACTGCAACACACTCTCATGCACTGTTATTGCTGAAATAAATACAACAAACACCTCTTTTACTTCCCTCCATGCTTGTGTTCAAACCCTGGGGAATGCATGGTGAGTATAGTCATTCAGAAATAGTGGATAGTGATTTGAACTGTTCTCCTTGAGGGGGGAAAAAAACATATTGACTCTTAAGAGAGACATTGGGTATGTTCATTCAGGATTTCATTTCCTCAGCTGCTTGCTTTCACTCAGAAACTGTTTGATGGGGGCAGCTGGGAATAAGGAATATGGTTACTGATTAGATCATCTGAACCGGTTGGCAACAGAAATTATACTTGATGCAGGAAATGAGAACCAAAGAAGGCTTTGGCTACGGGACATTTCTGCAAATTAAAAAAATAATAATTAGAATAAATAAATAAATAAAGCAAATTGATCACTTTAAGTACTTGTTTACTATAGAAACATTCATGTGGAAGCTTCTGCTATTAAAAGATCTAATATCCTCTTCAAGCATGCATCAGCCATGTCAAAACTGAGAAGGTAAAATTCATGTCTGCTTTAGATTTTTCTTGGTAGGCCATTACCAATTTCTTAGCAGTAATAAAAATAAAGGTACACTATGGTGTCCCACAAGGTTCCATTTTGGGCCCACTATAGGTAGATCTAACATCCAGTATCTTGGGCATAAACTGCATACAGAATATTGACTTTTATTTCTGTGTTTACAATACACATGTATATTTGGCAGTTTTATGAGCATCAGCAGCAATTACACAAATGACACACATGTTCCCTGACCTTTCGCGTGTCAATATCAGGTGCAACTCACAGATTTTACTTTTGCTGGGAAAACTATGCAAAATCGGGAAAAGTATTTTAGTTTAAATAACATAAAATATTGTGGTATAATAGGGCCTAATGTTAGGTTACGTTGCATTACCCAAATGACGTGTTTATGCTAATACTACTAATAACATCACTACTGTCATAGCATTAGTTACTATGTCATTAGTGGAGACGTTCGAATTTAAAAACTTACCTCTTGCGAGTCTTTGGACTCACACATGCTCTGTCTAACTTGAAGACAAAGTTCAACTTCTAATTATCTTAACATATCATTGAGCTAATCAGTGGCTTGCCCAACTGAATGAATAACTTACTAAGACTGATCGTGCACTCGTGGACTGCGGACAGTCAAACACACACAGTTTCCTGCAGAACGAAAATTGGCACGTCACATTACCTTCCGTTTAGCTCACGCAAGAGGTAATAAAAGACTGCGGTAAAGACTTTTGATGAACATTTAAATAGCTGCTGTCCCACTAACATGCCATGGCGAGCCATGACTATCTCAAGGCTACCTGAAAAGTGTAGCCTGGGGTTTTAAGCCTTGAGACAAATCCCATTTGCAATTCTGTTACCATGCTTTAGCCCAGCATAATCCCTATCCATAACATACTGAATGGGGACAGAGAGGATTCCCCATTAGAAAGGACATACTCATCATAGCAAACAAGAAGTAACACTTTATGAACTATTTATACTATTACGTGCCCATCACAACAAACATAAGGTGCTCTATTTACATAAAATCAAACAAAAAACAAAACAAAAACAAGTACGTACTCGTGCAATTATCCTATTTAGCTTTATATCAGCCATGATACGCCACTCCAGGAGTAGAAAGGTTCAAGGTCCTCACAGCGGTCACTTGGCAGTGCTGGGACTTAAACTCTTTTAATAAACTTTCAAATAAACGTTTAATTAGTAACCCAGGGCTTTACTTTTACATAATTTGGCTCCACTTGTCCCCATAGACAGAGACATCACTGCAAATCAATACAAAGTTCTTCTGACTCACTCTCTCAATCACTCATTTGCCAAACTGCTAAATCGTACTATAGTCATGGGGAAGTGCCTATCTCAGCTGACCCTGCTCGAAGGTGGGGTACACTCTGAACAGCTCACCAGACCATCATAGGGCCAACACACACACACACAACCATTCACACCCACATTCTCACCTAGGGGCAATTTAGAACAGACAATTAGCCTAATGTGCATGTCTTTGGACTCTGGGAGGAAACCAGGGTACCCGGAGGAAACCCACGCATGCAAACGCCACAGAGAAACACCCTCACCAGGCCCAGGACTCGAACCCAGGACCTTCTTGCTGTGAGGCAGACGTGCTAACCACTATGCCACCGTTTCGCCCTATACTTCTGACTGATTACCTTTATCATGTGGTTAAATATTTCTATCCTGATGGGATGGAAGGGTTCACTGAATGTTTTGATGAGGGTGACATAATGATGCATCATACATTACAGTATGGCCTTGAAACTATCCAGATCTGAACTTGGATCAACATCTCTGGGAGATACTATAGTGATGCGTAAGAGCATGATATCCACCATCTTCGTAAAAAACACAAACTAATGGGAAAATCTTTACGAATAACATGAGTCATCTCTCCAGTACAGCTCCTGAGGCCTGTAAAATCAATGGCAAGGCACAGTGAAGCTGATTACAACAGAATCTATTAGAAAATGATAGAAAAGAGACAAAATTGAAATTGATTAATTAATCATCTCGATTTCCTCTATTTATTTATTTTTTGCCAGTGAATGTAATGCAAATAAAGTTCATTCATTTGTTCATTTGCCACCACTTAATCCTATTAGGGTCAAAGGGAGGATGAATCCTATTACAGCCAACTCTGGGCAAAGGCAGGGTACACCCTGTTGGGAGTCAAACCTAGAAGCTTCTTGCTGTGAGGCACCCTGTGCAAATCTGCATTATTAAAAGTTTTAAATGTTTAAAATATCCATCCATCTATCCATCCATCCATTCATCATGGATCACAGGAGAAGGTGGAGCCAATACCTACTGACTTCAAATGAGAGGTGAGGTACACCCTGTACAGATCGCCATTCTATTCCCTTATAAATTAATGACTGACTCTGCAAATCAGATATTGTAACTACTGCCTTCAATAATCATGCAAATGAATATTAAAGATTAAAACAAACAACTTCTCATCAGCCTATATAATGTCAGTCTTTATTTTTGCTGTGTTAATAGAACACAGTGCTGTTCTGCTGTGTGCTTTGAAGTGAGCATCCTCGCCGCTTTTGAAGATCACACAGATGTGAATGCACTTCTGTTCCACATAGACGGCTTTGATTTTCAGACCAAACAATGGCACAGGACAAAACACACTACCGTAACTGGCGCTCACTTGGACAGGGAGGAAGAGGAGGAGGAGACTGAGTGATTCCAACAGCATTATCCTCCTCTGGTGTGTTTACTTGGTAAGATCAGGGTAACCTGTGTGAGAAACACTAACAGGGAAGTTGTTGATTAAGACTGTCAGGAAGAACATTATAGAGTGCCCCGTAGTGGATAAATAGGTCTATTGAAACACAGATGGTTGTAAAAATATGTCATTGATTTAATCTTAATTGGGGTCGCAGGGAGGCTGGTGTCCATCTCAGCTGACTCTGGGGGAAGGCGGGGTACACCCTGGACAGCTCACCAAGCCATCATACACACAACCATTCACACTCACTCTCACACCTAGGGGCAATTTGGAATCGCCAATCAGCCTACTGTGCATGTTTTTGGGCTGTGGGAGGATACCGGAGTACCCGGAGGAAACCCACACAAGCATGGGGAGAACATGCAAACTCCACACAGAAAGCTCGGGAATCGAACCTGGGACCTTCTTGCTGTCAGGCGAACGTGCTAACCACAGCGCCACCGTGCCCTGTTAAAATAGGTAAATAACTTATATTGAATTATACTATAATTTTTTCACTTTGGAGAACCCTTGGATGGTCTATTGAGACCATTTCAAGTAGAACCCCTTAAGGAAGTTATGAGTTATTAAATATTCAATATTTGAATTAAAATGTGGAGGCACAGTGGCGTGGTGGTTAGCACAACAAGGTCCTGGGATCAGGTGTTTCTGTGTGGAGTTTGTATGTTTTTCCCATGCTTGTGTGAGTTTCACCTTTGTACTCCAGTTTTCTCCTACAGTCCACAATTAGGGTAACTGGCTGTTCCGAATTGCCCGTAGGTGTGAGTGTGAGTGTGAATGGTTGTGTGTGTTGGCACTACAATGGTCTGGCGAGCTGTTCAGTGTGTACCCAACCTCTGCCCAGTGTCGGCAGAGTGTCAGCCTAACCGCAACTAGCAAATTGAGGAAGAACAAGTGAATTAAAATGAGCACTTGGAATTAAAATAGAGGTAAATCGGATTATGTCATGAATCTATACACAAAATACCAGATGGGGGAAATGTCGTATGTAATCTTATGTAGTTATCAAAATCATTTACAAATTAAAAGAGTAAAAGTAATATTTATGATTTCATAAATATTTCCTCCCCCTGGTGAGAAACACCTATAGCAGTTCTGGGGCAACCAGCTTGCTATCAGAACTGAAATAATTAGTTGAATGAAGTCGACCTGTGCATAATTAAATTGGTACATGACCCCAGTATAAGTGCTCCTCTTCCTGGAAAAACCCTGGGGCTTTTTTTAGAGACCATACCTACACAAAGACCAAGAAGCTCTCAAAACAAGTCCAGGTCAAAGTTCTGAAAAAGTGTCACTCATATCTTTAAAAAATAAATGAATAAAAAATAAATAAATAAATAAATAAAAAATAAGGGCACAGGCACACTCTGCCAAGAGGAGGCCATCCAAGAATAGAGAAGGGCATTAATCAGTGAAGCAAATGATATTGATTTAAGTTTTAATGCAGAGCATTATATGCTATTTTGAAATGATTCATTGCATATAATCTCACATGAATTCTATTTTAATTAATTTTTATTAAATTACATCTCATCTCATTTGCCGAACCACTTAATCCTACTAAGGTTGTGGGTAGGCTGGTGCCTATCTCAGCCGACATTGGGCGTGGGCATGGTAAAAAAAAAAAAAAAAAAACAGTTGGTGGTAAATACATATGCAAGCCAGAGTATAACATTTTACAATTAATTTACAACAGTGTAGGTTATTTAAACTCACAAGACACTTCAGGAAAATGCAAGTGAACTACACAGAAAGGTTGTCTTCAATTACTGGGAACACATGAGAAATTTATTTAGTCAGGCTTCATTTTAGTCAGTTTCATGGAACTTTCTGGGGGTGGGGGGGTGGGGGGCTAGTATGCTTGAAATTTAACATTTTCGATAAACTTGACCAAATAAAGTATTTTTTGAAGGCCTGTGAGATTGACATGGTGCAGTTATTTCATTCTAACATCTTGATAAAACTGTAACACTGTTAAACAGGGACCAGTTTTATCAAGATGTTAGAATAAAATAATTCATGGTGCAATTGTTTAATTCTAACATCTTGATAAAACTGTAACACTGTTAAACAGGGACCAATTTATTAAGTGCTGCTTACAGACCAGACTCAGTAGGCCTACACAGCAGCTTCTGTATACTGAAAAGAACACACACACACACACGCACACACACACACACACACACACACACACACACACACACACACACACACACACACACGCATTACAACCTTACTTAATCATTTGTAAATTATTTTTGAGTAAATATATAATTTGGAGATTTAATTCTGGCTCCATGCTGTGCTATGTAAATTCACCCTTATGTATATATATATATACACATATATATATACTTTTCCCCAGTTTTAATGAAATTTAAGCAGTTCATGTCCAGTGAATGAGCTGAAAATGAACAAAGGTAAGTGATTTATCAGAACTATTTAGTCATTCATCTGTCAAACCGCGTAATCTGATCAGGCTGGTGGTGAGGGCAACCCTGGGTGAAGGCGGGGTACACCTTGAACAGCCCACCATTCCATCGCAGGGCCAATGCACCCACAGAACCATTCACACTCACACCTAACGCGTGTCTTTGGAATGTGGGGGGGAAGCCGGAGAACTCGTAGGAAACCCAGGCAGGCACAGGGAGAACATGCAAAACTCTAGACTGAAACACCCTCGGCCAACCACGGGACTTGAACACAGGACCTTCTTGCTGTGAGGCAGACGTGCTAAGCACTATGTCACCATGCTACCCCATATCAGTACTACCTGTTTGCAAATCATGGAACAGCACTTTGATGAGTCAAAAAATTTAGATTGAATTGTATTAAACAGAACAGTTACCCAATTTCTTTTTTTCTTTATGGCTGTTTTTTATGCTTCACTTTACAAGTACACTGAGATATTAAAACTGCAAAAATTTCTATAAAATCTGAAAAAAAAGCGAGTGTTCTAGAACTTTTGAGCGGTAGTGTATATTTGAGCAGATGGCATGAAATGACTGAGCAGGACTAAGCAATGTATAATTCTCTATGAATAACTGAATCATTCTGAATGTCTCTACACTGTTTGTACATTTCCCAGACAAAGAGACTAACAGACAGCAGGGAACACCGAGCTGTCAATAAAACATGTGCATCCTCTTACTGGGAATGGAGGCTGACTTTAAAATAATCCAGGGATCGGTTGTTGTTTTTTTTCTGTAGTATTAGTTAGGAGTTGCACTGACTAATTGGCTAATACAAATTCAGTAGTTGCTGCTGTGTGGAGGTTGAGTGGGAGAAACAGATAATTAAAACAGCAAGGCAGATAGTAAAGATAACAGTCGTAATGCACTTCATTAAAGTTTAACAATTTGATATTACTTTGCAGAAAGTTCAGACTCATTCTGACAGCAATTCCTTCTGCAGTTATTTTTTGTTGTACTTTACAGTTAATAATAGAAATAAAATAGACCACAGAGGTCCAGACGCTGCCGCCGAAATGACCATTTCATAATTTGCCAATACAGAACAAGCATAGAAAGATTGAAAGCCCCAGTTTCAGCACATGGCAAGTAAATGTCCCATAACCTAATATACAGTTTTGCCACTGTGACCTTGAAAAGCGGGTCAAGGTCACTCACACACAAACTCATCCTAGCACTCATAGTACTGAAAAAGCACACTAAGCTTGAAAGCCCCAGCTTTAACACGCGGCAAGTAAATGTCTGGAAATTAAAGTGTGACAGACAGACGGACAGACGGAACCCTTTCCTCACACAGTGGTAAAGTCCTAGGTGAGTCGCATAGTAAACAGTTGGAGGTTTTTTTAGAGCTCCAGGTTGAACATCACTTTTTAATTCCAATCAGTTGGTTTAGAGTTAGTTAGAACATTGGTCCATGTCAAGTCGACCCAGACTTATAGTCAGGTACTATTAGAGTTGAACGTGGTACTAAAATCTTTCTGACATTCAGTCTTGTGCCAGTTCACACTTATTATTATTAATTTTTTTTTTTTTTTTTTTTTTTTGGCTATACTGTATTATTCCTGCAAGGGAAATTTAGCTTCTGCATCTAACCCTTCCAAAGTGAGCATTCCACACATTGCAGCGTCTAGAGAGCAGTTGGGGGTTAGGTGCCTTGCTCAAGGGCACTTCAGCCATAAAGGTGGAGGAAGGGAAGGTGCTGCTCTCTCCCCCTTGGCCTCCACACATTTTTCCTGCTAGTTCGGGAATTGAACCAGCAACCTTTTGGTCACAAACCCGCTTCTCTAACCCGTAGGCCAAAGCCTGAAATGAACTAGCTTAAAGTTTATCTCATACAGCTCAAAATGAACTGGTTCTCATTCACAGTTTTTTATTTTATTGAACCAAGTTTACAGTTCCAAAAATGAACTAGTTCATGTTCATTGGTTCTGTTTTTGTTTATAAATAAACCGCTATCCTTTTCCAGTTGTGCTTCCTACTACCCTTCTACCTCCTTCTACTGAACAGTGAACAGTGTACCAGCAATCTGCTGCTGTCCACACACTATCTACCTCAGACAGTTCAGCCTCAGAGTCAGAAATATTCCTCCTATTAAATCCATTCTTCAGCATTTCTTTCTTGAAGGCACACATCTGGATGGCTGCAAAGCAGTCACCAATTTGATGAACAATGAATTTTGTATCCTTATTCAAGGGCTACAGATCTCCCATGATGCAGTCCAGTACAAGCTAATCCAATTGTTGTGGGGACACAAAGGCTACAGGTCCTTTAAAAAAATGCTGTGAGCTTCACTTAGGTGGATGAACGTTCCTACAGTCTTATGCTCCTTGCTGATATATAAGTTGCAAGTAATCCTCAAGACAGCTCCAGTGCTTCCACTTGGTGTGTAGTTTCAAATTTGATGCAAATGTGGAAAATCTGAATCAGCTTTAGTCATTATACTGAGTACCATGAAACTGTGTGTGGCTTCTCTCCAAGACAAAACAAAACAAAGTCAATATAAAAAAATTATATATAAATATAAATATATACACAAGTGTGCAAAATGAGCAGCATATGAGTGCGATAAATGTGCAAATGTGCAGTCACATACGGCTTACAGTCTGTGTGTGCACAGTTTCACAGGTAGGGGATAGGGGGTATGGGGTCAGCTATGTGCTGTAAATGTATTTGTGTGTGTGTGTGTATGTGTGTGAGTGTGTGTTTGATGGATGGATGGATGGATGTCACAGCCTTTGGGGAGAAGCTGTTCTTCATGCTGTTGGTGCTGGATCTTAATGTCCTCAGCTGCTTTCCAGATGGTTGCAGTTCAAACAGTGCATGTCCTGGGTGTGTTGTGTCTCTGCTGATGCTATAGGCCTTCTTCCTTAGTCTGCTGATGTATATGGAGTCCAGCTGTGGGAGATCTATCCCAATGATGTGCTGGGCTGAACTCACCACCCGCTGCAGTCTCTTGCGCTCTGCAGCTGTACAGCTAGGATACCACACAGTGATGGAGCTCGTGAGGATGCTCTCGGTGTCGCTCCTGAAAATATCCGAACTTGCTTATTCAGACCCGTTGGACACAATTTGCATAGACATGTGTACTTCCTTCTGTCTGAGTCTTCACTTGTTTGTTCATGAAACTGATTCAAATGCAAAAACAAGCTGGCTTCAGACATCACACAGCTTGCTGTAAAACAGTGCCGTAAAAGGTAAGCAGATGGACGTGAACAGCGTTCATTGTCACCAGAGTAAACGCACTTCAAGTCATTCAGCTCAACGTCAACAAACAAACAAAAAAAAAACACCTGTCTCCATCATTACACTGTAAAGAGTCTCCATGTAGCACGCTCTTAGTTTCAGAAGAATTGATGTCAGGCCCATACCCATGATTGGTTGGAGGGGGGTTCCACAAGGAGGGTCCCAGAAACATTTGGGAAAAATAGAGGTGTTTTGGTTGCATTTAGGGTTTATTTAGTATAAAATGTATTGAAAATTAAGAGCATTCATTCACAAGATTTATTTGAATTCAAATAAATGAAGATGGGCAAATAGATCCTGTCACCTTACATTCTAAACTGAATTCCATCAGATATCATGACACATACCTTGGACCTTGAGCCATTCACCTCAATCATATTGAGGTGAACAGTCCAAGTAATATTATCAAATCAAACCACACTTACCACTTATGAGGTGTCTGATTTATAATGTAGGAGCGATCACTGGAACTATTAAACCATTCTGTGTTGACAGTCTCATGTGACTGATACTGAAAGACTCATCCCTTTATACTCCATTAACCCTTTGTCTATATTAGCAGGTTTACAAGTGTGCAAAATATATACAACAAATAGTACAGCATTCCTCACCTTGTTGCTCAACTATCTTTTAACATAACCTGAGCTTGATGGAATCTGCCAATCAGACTCACAGGAGGCTACTAGTATATATTTATACTTAATAAAGGCAAAAAATGTAATTTTTGGAGGACAGGGGGTTCCCCTGGAACACCTGTGCTCCCTACTACTTAAATAATTACTTAATTACCCCAGGGACCACCTGATATCACAATACCTAGTTACTGATTCGATTTGTTTTGCAATTCTATAATTATCACCGATTTTTTCCTGTTTTTTTTTGTAACAATTTTAAACTTTGAACCATATAAAAGAAAGTTGAGATAAATCTCTACTCTACATCTTTAAACCTTCAAAGCGTTATTCAAGAGCTCCACAAATTAATTGAACACGAGTAATTAAATGTAACCTCCTCTGTAGAACATTTTCCCTCTCAAAAACCAAAGGAACATTTAAACATTGCAAAATTACATACATAAAAAACTGATTTCCCCCATCTCTATCAATAAGGAGATATTAGGTTTGTGGAAACACTGTATTTTTGGTGCCTGTTTGACAGCAATATCCCATTTAAAGGATTTATAAAGCATACTTGATGCATTTGTCCTATAAGTGAGTAAGAAATGGACGTGGAGGCGAAGTTCTTTAAATTATGGATGCTTGGCTCAGGGCCACTAAGAATGTATTCACATCATTCTCTGGAGTGTGACAGGCTTTGTAAAGCAGAACAAAAGCAGTTGCAGGTCAGACCCTGACTTCAATGAACATCTATTCCTTTGGCGATTTTTTTTCTCCCTTGTTCTTCTCTCCTGCTTTCTCTCCTTATAGAAGACGGAAATCTTTAAAGCAATCTCAATTCCTCAATATTGCTAAAATTATCCTAGACTGCAAGCTGATAAACTAGAAAGAAAAGGTGTTAGAGAAGTCTCTGGTCTCTTATTTTATCATCTGTCTTTTTAATCATTGCACCTATTCTCCCTATTTTAACTAGTGTAGTGCTACAATAGTGACTTGAAATGGGCTTAACTGGGATTGTGTGGTGGATTTGCTAAAGCTTTGCCCGAATCAGACTCCACGTTAATATAAACAAAAACAGAAATTTTGTGAACGTATTAGCATGAACACATACACCCTTTTGCTATGACACTCCATAAAATTATTTACCATCACAAGTCCCATCATTGGTTAAGTGGACATTGTCTGTGTGCCATGTCACTTGATCTTAACAAAGTTTTCAGCAAAGTGAAGTTACTGATAGGAGTGTCTGACATCTCACCATATGGTGAATCCAAAGTCTGTTTGACTTCCGGTGTTGCACACAAGAGGTGTGCAATTCTCATAAGAGGGGCCCCATTACGGAAATATCTGATTTCTGGCATTGTGCACAAAACGGTTCTGTTACTGATAGAAAAAACTGAAATCTGATGGAACACTGAATCCAAATTCTGTATGGCATCCAGAGTTGCACACAAGATGTGTATACAGGTCTTCTAATCCAGCCACATAAATAAAATTTTAT
>JBCNYH010000007.1:25535560-25546069 GCA_039654325.1 Tandanus tandanus | reverse complement strand
GGACTGGGGAACATAGGGAGTGGGGAACATAGGTATTGGGAAAGAGAGGACTGGGGAACATAGGGAGTGGGGAACATAGGTATTGGGAAAGAGAGGACTGGGGAACATAGGGAGTGGGGAACATAGGTATTGGGAAAGAGAGGACTGGGGAACATAGGGAGTGGGGAACATGGGGCTGATCCCCAAAAAGCATATGTCATTTTCTCCGTACAAGGAAATGGTTTGAAAATGTTTTTTAGTTAATGAGACAGGCATTATGATTGTTACAGTGCTGGAGTTTCCCTTTATGTGCTCATGCTTTATCTAGAAATCAAAATAAATCTTTACTTTTCCGTTTCATCACCCAATTGATTATGGAGGTGAGGTGAGATAAACCCTTAAACTACTGGAGACCAGTTAAATATGGCCCTATATAGCTTACGAATTACTCGTAGTGCACACCCAACCCCCAATTTTTCTGTTTCTTTACGCATTCTTATTTTTACTCTTTCACCTGATCAGTAGAGCTGTAGATCAGAAGCTGTTTGGTAAGGAATAACAACCACCATTTGCATAGATGCTGTAAGTCAATGTACTCTCAGAGGAAGGCCTGGTGGGGAATAAGAACGAATATGAAAAGAATGTTAGGTGAGAAGTTAAGTAAGTAGATAGACAAAGCATAGTTACATAAGGAAACTTAGAAATAAGAGTAATTACATAGAGAGACCAAGAAATCCAAGAAATTGCATAAAGAGACAAAAAAAAGACTGTGAAGAAGAGACATATGTAAGATTAGGTTAATTTTATAAATGTTATCTAATTTATGATGAATGTGTGTTGTGATATCAATGCATTCTTGCTCCAGCTGTCCAATCCACGATATAGTCACGGGCAAATGTTTTTATCCAACATGTTTTCTGAAAGGAAAATAAAGTGAAAAAATAAGTGTACGTCTATTTTAGAATAGTGAAACATGGTTGTATCTTGCCCTCCTTTTTTTTTTTTTTTTTTTTTGGGGGGGGGGGGGTAGTTTGGTTTCAAAAATCATTCTAGAGTTATCCAAATTATCTTTATACTGAGTTATACAGATTCTTTTTTAACAGATGACTCTGCTAAAAAGATTGAAAAAAAGCTAAAAAGAGAGCAATCTTGTTATTAGAGAATATCAGTCATTCATACAATTTAGTACATGATGATATGCTTTTGAATAGTAGGAGGAAACCAGAGAACCCAGATGAAACCCACACAGGTACAGGCAAAATGTGTGAAACACCACGCAGAGTAATCCAAACTCAGGATCGAACCAGGGAGGCCACAACACTACCACATCTGAAGCAATATGTTCCCTGGAATTGATGTGTGTTTTGAAATAGGTCCAAATGCTAGGGGGAAAGTGCAGTCGATGTTAATAGAAAGTGTATTTCCTTCTTTCACTGAAGTAGATAATTCACTGGCAAATTATGCTTTCTTTTTTAACACTTTTAAAGAGCTTTGAAATATTTTCCCCGCAAGATATATGCAACTCTGAGAAAAAAAAACAAGAGACCAACTTTATTGGGGATCCCTAAATTTATTGGTTGATAGCAGACATTGGGGACAACAAAGCTACAGTCTGGCAGGAGATGAAAACCACTCTCCACTGACCAAGATGGTTGTCAACTCCTTCGAATGTCACTCAACAACTATAGGATGGCATCAAGTAACCTATAAAAAGAATTGTGAATGATAGTGCACTGCAAGTAAAGTTCGAAAGTAATGCAGAGCTAGAAAAAAAAACCTTCAATAATGAGAAGCAAAAAGGAGCCAGGCTGAAGTTTGATTAAAAAAACATAATAATTTGACTCTAAAAGACTAAAGTAAGGTCAGCTCTGATCACAAGATCACGAGCCTGACATGGCCAACAAAATCTCCAGACCTGAATCCTACTGGCAATGCTTGGAATGTAATCAACAGGAGGATGGATGGTCACAAGGCATCAAACAAAACTGAGACAATTGAATTTTTGCACCTGTGGTGCTATAATATCACCCAAGAGCAGCATGAAAAACTGGTGGAGAGCATGCCAAGCTGCGGAAGCCGTGATTAGAACATTGGGGTTATTCAACTAAATAAAGATTTCTGAACCCATCCAAAGTTCAAGCATTGTGTTGTTTAAATTTATATACGATTTTGCATTTTTTTGTTGTTGTTGTTTTTGACCAACTGCTGTTTTCTGCAATAAATTTCTCTATTCAACCATATTTTTAGGTCAAATTTGGGTGAAATGTTGTCAGTAGTTTATGGAATTAAACAAAAGTGTTCATGTTCCACAAACACATACCCATTGTGTGTACGGAAAGGAATCAAACCCTAACCCTACCCTTCAAAATATTCACATTGTGTTGCTTTGCAGCCTGAAGACACACACAAAAAATATTTATTAAGCTGTATTTACTCAGTGCAACTTATAACAGTCAAGGGAAAGATATAATAGCAACTGCTCAGAAAAAAAACTTGTACATTCAGTCAGGTGTAATCATTCAATTTCTCTATTGCACACCAAGTTAACTGGCTTCCACTGTGATCCCCTGCAATCATATTAAGTAGTTCTGCATAAAAACAGCTATTCCTAGGGCATTCCAGTGCTTGGAAGTGTAACTGAAAGCAAACAACTATGGGTGGCAAGGTACCTAGGTGGCCTAGTCAGATCCCAGACCTAAACGCTATTGAAAATCTGTTTAAAATGACTTGAACATTGCGGTTCACCAACAGTCACCATCCAAATTGACTGATGGATGTAATCAACATAAATGCTGGTCCAAAAATTAATTGGGTGGTGGGGGGGTTTCCTTTAAAAAATCTCACTAATTCTAGATAAATTTGTAAATTTAAATATATTTATGTATGTATAATATGAGATAAGGGCGGCATGATGACATAGTGGTTAGCACGTCTGCCTCACAGCAAGAAGGTCCTGGGTTCAATTCCCATGCATGGACTTTTCTGTGTGGAGTTGCATGCTTTTCCTGTGCTTGCGTGGGTTTCATCCAGGTACTCCGGTTTCCTCCCACAGTCCAAAGACATGCACATTAGGCTATCTGGCCATTTCTGTCACCTGTTCTACATCTTTTTTTGGTTCTGTGTCTCTTTGAAAAAGCAATAACAATAACAATAACAAGACCATGTGACCGGAATGATTCTGCGTATGCGTGATAACTTGGCAGTGCAACACAGATTCATAGAAAGTGAAAAAGGATAAAATTAAGTATTATGAACCAAAAGAAGGCATACCATTTCAAGCAAAATAAAAACGATGTTTACTAATATCATCCTGCCCGGTGCAGGGGTCACTGACACTTACATACAGGAGTAAGCAAATGGTTTCAGAAAAACATTCTGGCCGATTTTATTTCCAAGAGCTTTCATGTTTATTTAACATACCTGGTAAACTAATGTACCCATTTAAAACACAGAGGACACTGAAATAGCTATGGCAAGCTAAAAGCTAATTTGCCAATAATACTTTATAAGTAATTCATCCACATAGTGGCTCATAGTGCCTACTAATTAAATCCATCTACCACAGCTATCTAAAATAAATTCCAATAACGCACCTAAAATTCAGTAAAATATCTGTATGCTTTATTTGATTACATATGTAATGCTTTATTTAAAAAAAATAAATAATAGCATAAAAATATATTCCTTACTATTTAAGCAAAAATGATTGTAAATAACAAAATTTTAGTTTAAAAAAGTAATAAGAAATTTATTGGTTCATTTTCCAGATCTGCAGTGACCCTACCCAGGACAATATAAGGTGGCACGTTGGCGCAGTGGTTAACACGTCCGCCTCACTTCAAGAAGATGCTGTATTCAAGTCCCAGGCGGCTGATTAGCTTTTCCAAATTGCCCCTAGGTGTGAGTGTATATAGCTTGTGTGTGTTGGCCCTGCAATAGTCTGGAGAGTTGATCGCGGTGTACCCCATCTTCGCCCAGTGTCGGCTGAGAAAAACTTCAGCCTCTGCATGACCCTAGTAGGACTTAGTGGTTTGGAAAATGAGTGGGCAATATACATAAAGTGAAAAAAGTCGGGTTGAAATAGATTCAGTAAAATTAGAAATAAAGGAATGAATTGGCTATTAAGGATCTTAGTGCTACACGATACAACCACTTTTCATTTAATTAATCATGATGGAGCTCATGAACATAGGGTTATGTTCAAGATATGAGGCAGAAATAGATGCTGAATAGGACTGTAGTCCATTGCAGGGCACATCACATCATGGGGCAATTTAATGAGTCAATCATCTTATTAGAGGAGCAATGGCCCATTGTTACAAACAGACTATAAATAAAAACCAAATTAAATACCTGGCATGGGAGGAAGGAGGAAACTGGAAAACCATGGTGAAACTGCCAAAGGGGAGTACATGCATACAAAACGGCATATAGAAAGTCGTATGAGCTCAGGATTGATCCCTGGAACTGTGAGGTGGCAGTAATGATATATTTACTGTCATTCTCACTCACCCACTCACTTATTTGCCAAACCATTAGGGACTATTAGGGTTGTGGGGAGGCTGGGGTCTATCTCAGCCGACACTGGGTGAAGGCGGGGTACACCCTGAACATCTTGCTACATCACTGCAGGGCCGACACACACAACCATTCACACTCACACCCAGGGGCAATCTGAAACAGACAGTTAGCCTAATGTGCTGGTCTTTGGACTGTGGACTACCCGGAGGAAACAGTACTGGGAGAACATGCAAACTCCATACAGAAGCACCCAAAGCAGACCAGGACCTTTTGCTGTGATGCTGACCTGCAGTGCTAACCACTATGCCAGTGCGTCGGCCCTCACTGTCAATTAATAATAATTATAAAAATAATAATAATAACAATTCATTAATTTAGTCGGTTAATCCTAATTAGTGTCGCAGGGAGGCTGGAGCCCCATCTTAGCCGACTCTGTGCGATGGCAGGGTACGCCATGGACAGCTTGTCAGGCCATCGCAGAGCCAACACACAACCATTCACACTCACACTCACGCCTAGGGGCAATTTGGAACAGCCAGTTAGCCTACTGTGCATGTTTTTGTAATGTGGAAGGAAACCAGAGTACCTGGAGGAAACCCACACAAGCCCGGGGGGGGAGGTTAATGCAAACTCCACACAGAAACGCCCGAGCCTGGGAATCAAACCCAGGCCTTCTTGCTGTGAGGCGGACATGCTAACCACTGCATCACCGTGCCATAATAAAAAATAAATAAAATAAAAAAATAAAAAAAATTATAATAATAATAATTATTACTATTATTATTATCATCATCATCATCATTATTATTATTAAGCAATTTTCTTATTTTTGATTTTGATTTAGGAGGAGACGTGTGTGTGTGTGTGTGTGTGTGTGTGTGTGTACGTGTGAGAGATAGAGAGGGGGGAGGAAGAAAGGAGGCGGGAAGGGGAAACAAAGAGGAATGCTGTGATGTCACTCCACACCACTCATACAAAGGCGTGAGGAAGAGAAACACACACACACTTTAGTCATACCAGTTCACTCACACAAAGTAACTTGTGTTGACTCTGTGCCTCTCAGTCTGGATGTAAGTATGTGTTTGCTTTCTTGTTCTCTCTTTTAGTAAAACAAAACAAAAATGATGAGGATATTAGTCCTTTTAACTTCTTAGCTTTGCTTCTATTTGGTTTGTTTTGGTTGGATAGAAAAACAAAAGTGTTTTTACTTTTTTTGTTTTGTTTTTTTTGGTCTGTAGTCTTGAACCTTGTGAATGTTTCAGTGTTGCTGTAACCCATTGTCTCAGCTGAATGTTTCTGCATGTTGTACAGCTTTTCCTTGTTAGCTTTGGGATTAGAACATTCAGCTTTTATGCTGTTTGTGTCAAACACATTCTTAATTTCCTATAAGTGCAGGAAGAAGAAGCACAGAAAAAAAAGAGTTGCGGTGTACTTTAAGTGGTTTTGTTGGCTTGGTGGAAAGCTGACTAACAAAGAGACACATGGTGAAGTTTACTTCTGAAAAGAGGGTCGTTGGAAAGGTTTGGAGAGGTTTTTATTTTTCTCCCATGTGTGACCATCAGACAAAGAGTCAGAGAGACTGAAACTATAGAGGCTGCAGGAATCCTGTAAACTGTGCAATCCAGCCCAACAGATAGGCAGTGGATGAATGGATAATGAGCAATGAGTAAATAAAGCGACTGAATGAGAGAGAAAAGAGAGGCTCAAAAGCAGCCGAGAGAGAGAACACTGAAAGGATAGAAACCGGCCTGTATTAAAACAGACTGGCTTTTGTCACCACATGCAGAGGTCAGGAAAGGCAGCTGGGATCATATAAAACAGGGGTCACTGTCAAAAACCCAACACAATCCCTCAATCAGCACTTAAAATGTGAACGTAGAGTATGTTTACTATACTTGGTTTTTTTTTTTGTTTTTTTTAACTCTTTAGTTTCCATTTGAACCTGCAACCTCTGTTAGCGAAACAGAGAAGGGCAGCTTTTATTTTTAGTCGTTGTAGCTAACAGCTCTAGCCTAAAGTTCTGAAGTGCTTAAGAGATTTTCAGAATGATTATTTTGCGAGCCAGACAGGTATAATTTTAGGCTAAAAAACAAGCTAGAAACATCATCTAATACCTAGCATCCTCTGTAGTAGCATTGTCCTCTGTAATCTTTGCCTGACAGATAAACCAACAACCTACCGTTTAGCTACAGACTCTAAATTACCAAGTCACAACAGGGCAAGATTTGACCAACAATTTTTTTTTGGTGCCCTTTTAGTATTTAGGTTTCTAAACATAGCAAACAGCTGACAGTGTTAGCAAGCTATCAAGCGCAATGGTAGCTTAACCTGCTGCCCAGGACACTTGAACCTAAGTGCACAAATTTACTGCTTAGCTTATTTACTCAGTAAATCCATTAATTGTCTCTTTACAGTCCTCTAAGACATATTGCTGACAACAACTATAAGAACATAACCAGACCCTGTGCTCTCCTAAAGCAAAAAGAAGTATTAGCCAACGTTGAGTAACATTTCAACTTGAGCGACTGTTTGTTTTACTGTCATTCTGATTAACAGATTAACGACAGAATAAAAAGTTTTAAGCCGAACACCTATTCAAATATTTAGCCACTTCCTGTTGGGTTTTATGTGTCATATTATAAGCAGTTCTTAGCTTTTGCCCTGATAGTACAACATTAGCTTCCATGTTGCCACATCCACATTTTCCCTGTGAAGCCAGCCTACTTTTAAAATCTTTAAAAAATGTCTATCCATAAGTCTATTAAGGGAAGAATGTACTTAAGTAGAGCTGAATTAAGTTTGAAGACTGCCCAGACGTGAAAGACATTGTGGCTGTTGAGAGGCAACACGCTAAGGCTAGCAGCTAGCATCAATTTCATGAGACTTGGAGGCAACAAGCCGAGGCTAGTGCCAATTTCTACTGAGGTCTCGATTTTAATAGTTGAAAATGTTATTGCGTTGGAAATTAAACAAGTTTACTTGCGTCTTTTCACAGTTTCGTAACTTGTGATGTTTGTAATTTTGGCGATTTTACCACTGCATCTGACTTGATGAACGTATGAGCGATATCACGCAAAAGCCATGTGCTGGATCTCTCCAGTACTCAACTCTGCTATACAAATACATAGCTATATACAATGACCAAAAATAACACTTTACTGATTTCAGATGAAGCCAGGAATCGAACTCGATCTGTCACATTTGTTAAAGTTTCTTGCCT
This sequence comes from Tandanus tandanus, assembly GCA_039654325.1. NCBI lineage: Eukaryota > Metazoa > Chordata > Actinopteri > Siluriformes > Plotosidae > Tandanus > Tandanus tandanus. The sequence continues at coordinate 25,538,349 of JBCNYH010000007.1, read as the reverse complement.
TATTTAATCTGCGTGACTTATTTTTGAGTTGTCCTGCTGAAATGGCCATATTGGAAGTGGAGGAAAAAGAGAACAAAGGAAGACGCCCCATCTGCGATAAGCAATCTTAATAATTCCTAATCAAAAAGGTTGAGTAATAGTACAATTTTTTTTTTTGGATTTTAAGGATAAATAGTATATCCCCTGGTCCTTTTTCATGGTCCGTCTTCAGCTGTTTAGTTTTTTGGTGAACCTCTGCCCTTTATCAATTCAGATTCCTGTTCCTGGCTCACAGGAGCCAAAGCCAATGTGGTTTGCTACATGTAGCACATGTACTTTTGTAGCCCATCCACCTCAAGGTTAGTCATGTTGTGTGGAATCCTTTTCTGGTCACCATAGTTGAAAGTAATGTTTACTGTAGAGTTCCTGTTAGCCTCACCATTCGCCTCTGACCTCTCATATCAACAAGGAATTTCTGCTTGTGGAACTGCTGTTCACTGGGTTTTTGCCCCCCCCCCCCACTATTCATTATAAACAATAGAGAATGTTGTGTGGAAAATCCCAGGATTTCAGCAGTTTCTGTAATACTAAAACCAGCCTGTCTGGCAGCATTATCCAGTGCTAGGGTCAGAGTCAGAGCAGGCACACATTTTGTTCATTTCTGATGTTGGATGTGTACATGTAACTGTCACCTGTATCTACAAGGTTGTATGCATTTCATTGTTGCCATTTGATTGGGTAACTGCATGAATGAGCATGACTACAGGTGTTCCTGTTCTAAAATAAAGTCGTCTGTTTAGTTTCAGTGTACTTGGTGGTTCGGGGCCCTGTTGTTGGGGTCCCCGCAAATATTCCAATACATTTTGATTTGGTAGGGATGATGTTAATTCAATTCAACTCAGTTTTATTTGTGTAGCGAGCAGCTTTACATGGTAAAAACAAACTTGGTAAAGAATTTAAACATTTCTGTACAAACTCTACACTTCCCTACACATGATGTTAGACTGTAATCACTGTGTGTAATGAGTGTGGTTAGGATGTTTGGAGTTTTGCTGTTGGAATGGTTTATAAAAGGGCTGGTTGTTTTGGTGGAACGTGGTGCAGCCTGTCCCAGGATTAGCTCTGGTCTCATCTCGCCTCTCAGAAACTTCCTGGTTGATGAATTGGTGACTCTAAAACGCCTGTGGTTGTGAATGTCCTGTGCAAGATGCCATCCTAGATGTTCATACACAGTGTTTCTGGGATCCACCTTGACCCTGACCATGATCAAGTAATTAATAAACGAATTTAATTCATGGTAACACAGTGTAGCATTTTGTCAACAAAGATGCCATTTTAATTAAACTGTTCCATAATGAGATAAGCCCAAGCAGAAAAAAGAAATGGATGCCTGCCAAATAACACCAAGGATGCAACTGATTCCTCTTCCCTATCTTGTTTCTCTCGCTGGCTGTCTTTTTCAGGAATTTGCTGAATATACTGTGATCGTGTGCACCAGGAATGAGCAGAACCGAAACAATTGGAGCCAGCTGCAGGACGGTAGGGGCAATTCTCTTCTGAGGAGAGGAAGAGAAAGAGGAAAACCGAAAAAAACCGAACAATCGCATTTACAGGAGTGCTTCCTGTTTACCTGCGAACACGCACTCTCGTGTTTCCTAACACTTTGTACCAGTCCCCCACACACAATACAATATGCTGCAGCAAATTCTCGCAAACATGTACGTCGACCCGGACATCCTGGAGGCGCTGAACGAGGAACAGAAGAAGACGCTCTTCTTGAAGATGAGAGAAGAGCAAGTGCGCCGCTGGAAGGAGAGAGAGGAGAAGGAGGAGAAGGAAGGCAGGATACAGAAGCCCAGGCCCAAAAAAGGTAAGGAGATTCTCCCAATGGGACAAACTTCAGGGTGTCTGTTATGTGCATCATTGCCAGTCATTCTGAAATACAACCTTCCAAACTATTGGCTTTGCTCTAGAAAGTGTACAAAATAGGATCAGTGAGAGAATATTCTTGTTTAGGATTGTTATTCTACAACAATAGATAAACCCATGATTAGCCTATTTTCTTACCCAAAGCAACCCATAACAAGGCACATCGTATCATCTGTTAAAGTCCTCAGATAGAAAACAGAGCGTCCGTGACCGCTAACAGGAAATCTGAGACTATATTGGGGGAAATACTATCATACTGACCTCAATATAAGAATGCTCGGATTAATTTTCTCCAACATCATCCAGCTGTAGCTGCTCTGAAATGCTTTAAACAAAACCCGGACTGTTTTTTTCCCCCGAAACTGGTTTCCAAGGCATCTTCCATGACTTGTATATGACTGAGTGCCTGGGATTTTGTGCATCATTAAAATAAACTGAACAAAACGTTTAGTGTGTTAGATTTTCAACATTTCTTAGTTATGTCAAGTTAAAGAAACGGTTGTGTAATGTGTGTAAAGATAACAACAAAAAATATTCTAAACTAAGGGAAAGAGTGCAAACCTCTGCCAAGCTATAAAAATCAAGTACACTGCACTCCTGCTAGGCCTGCTGTACTACCCCACTTCAAAAAAAATAAAAAGAAATTTCCCCATGTCAAGTTTTCATTGTTGCGAAATACGCAATCTGGATCAGATCTGGCTGGAATCTGGTCTTACAACAAAGCTTCTGATCGTGAATATTCATTGGAAATTTCGTTCAAATCGGATGTGTTTAGACAGAGAGAGTATTTCCTTTTTTTTTTTTTTTTTTTTTTTTTTTTTTTTGGGGGGGGGGGGGGGGGGGGGGGGGGGGGGGGGGGGGGGGGGGGGGGGGGGGGGGGG
>JBCNYH010000007.1:25437296-25452672 GCA_039654325.1 Tandanus tandanus | reverse complement strand
CAGAGTCGGCTGAGATGGGCGCCAGCCTCCCAACGACCCTAATTAGGATTAAGCGGTTCAGAAAATGAATGAATGAAAGGTTTTCCAGTCTTTGGTTAGAAATCAAAAACCTATAACTCCTATAACAGCAGGTTAAACAACAGCACCTTAGATTATTAAAAAATTTCTACATGGAATTTTCAGTTATGTCATTGTTGTTCATTTTGGTGTCTGACAGTCTGTTATTACTTTATAAACCTATCTAGTTTTACCATATTTTCAGATACCCAGCTTCCTGTTCAGAAAACAGAAAACTGACATTATAAATCATATAAGGATGATATGACAAATTATTCTACACATTTATATTTAAATCTGTTTTAAGTACAGAAATCTCCCGTCCTGTGTGGATAGCTAAATCCTAACTGAGACAAGAGTTGATATCACTTTGGATATTATTACATTTTACTATATCGAACAAAATGTGTTCATACATGCACCTGATCCAACCTATTGAATTTAACACAGATAACAGCACACCTTCCCATAATGCAACTCTACCTATCTATCAAGTACACATCCAGGTCAAACCAGCTGTTCCCATCATCCTGCCACCAAAAAACACCTTAATCATTTAATTACTTAATGGATGAAAGGATAGAATCCGTGCAAATTATCCATATAATCAAATTATGACCGATTTTAGATAAGCACTCTTACTCTGAGAAGTTTCCAGGAGGTCCCCGTGGGCAGATAGTGTGATGGTTTTGGAAGGAGGAAAGAGCAAAATAATTTCCTGCATTAGCAATGGGGTCAGCCACAGTGGAACCTGCCACGGATTCTCCATCCTCCTGCACACTTCAGTGTTGTTGCTGCCTAAACACTCCTGATTCAGTTCAGGAAGACTTTTGCTCATTGCAGACTATAACTGGAATTTAAGATAAAACTCAGATTGGAATCAAGGCCTTTCAGCTAGCTCCTGATCCAGTACACATCTGTACAATTTTTGTTAAAGAAGAACGAATCGTACTTAGGGGCGGGTCTAGCAGCTCTGTTCACTGCTGACTGGTTACACATACAAGTCTAACAACTTGTGAAGCCATATTCACACAAATAGTAAAACTGGAAAAAAAAAAAAAAAAACACATGCAAGATAGTCTGGTTTGCTGGGCCATTTCTTTTTAAAATAAAGCTGTTTAAAAAAGACAAAATTTTATAGTCGGCCAATTTTTAATAAGCTGTTTTATTTCTTGGGGGCACGGCAGCATAGTGGTTAGCACGTCCGCCTCACAGCAAGAAAGCCCACGGTTCAAGTCCTGGGCTCCGGTCTTTCTGTGTGGAGTTTGCTGGTTCTCCCTGTGTTTGCATGGGTTTCTTCGGGGTACTCCGGTTTCCTCCCACAGTCCAAAGACATGCAGATTAGGCTAACTGGCTGTTCCAAATTGCCCCTAGGTGTGAGTGTGAGTGGTTTTGTGTGTGTTGGCCCTGTAATGGTCTGGCGAACTGTTCAAGATGGGGGCAGCCATAGCCTAATGGTTAGAGAAGCAGTTTTGGGACTGTAAGGTCGCAGGTACGATTCCGAACCAGAAGGAAAAATGTGTGGCGGCGGGGGGAGCGAGTTGTACCTTCCCTCCACCTTCATGGCTAAAGTGCCCTTGAGCAAGGCACCTAACCCCCCACCCATTCGGAACTCCTCGCCCATATCTGGTAGAATATAGACTCGGACATTATGTAAGCCATATTTGAGAACTACTTTTTTGATCATGTGCACATGTTGTTTGTGCGATGAAAGTAAAAAATCGAGGTACATACACCATTATTTTAATAGCAATTAACTTTTACTAATGTATTTGTGATGCAATATTAAGTTATATAATTAATTGTAAACATATTTCAGAGGGATCTACTTTTGCTCTCTTTCGTTTGATGCACTGTAATGACTGTAGTGCAGTAACCGCACCACAATACAGCAAAAAACGTTTTCTACATACGCCAAAATGGCGCACATAATGTCCGAGTCTTATTTCTCATCACGGAAATAGGCGAGGTGATCTGAACACTAACCCACAACTGCTCTCCGTGCTCCCCAATGTGTGGCAGTCCACTGCTCCGAGTGTGTGTGCTCACTGTTTATGTGTGTGTGCTCACTTTGGATGGTCTAAATGGAGAGGCAATAATTAATACAAAACGGGATTAATACAGTATAGCAAAATCAAAAAAAAAAGAAAAAAGGATATACCCCACCTTCGCCCAATGTCAGCCGAAAAAGGCTCCAGCCTCCCTACAACCCGAGTAGGAGTAAGCGGTTTGGTAAATGTTGCTCCTTGAAATATTCCTAGAAATGTCTTTTTTTTTTCTTACATAAAACAACACAGTGAGAAGGCCTGATCCTGTCTGATCTCAGAAGCTAAGAAGGGATGGGCTTGGTTATTACTTGGAAGTGAGACCGCTTGGGAATACCAGGTGCTGTGGAGGGCCAGGGCAAACAGCTAGCCACCTACCCAGTAAAAAAAAATCTGCCAAGAAAACTCTCATGAGGATAGTCACCAAGAGTCGGATTGAACTGGAGACACTAATATATATACATATAGAACAACACTGTACTAACAATTAGAAAAGACTGAATTATTCCATTCATACCCATGGATATGAGAAATCATGCATTCTGATTGGCTAATCTCCTACTAGGCTATCACCCCATATATCATTGGTAAGTTACTACAGAATAAAAAATATAAAATGAAGCAGTTGCAACTTTGGTTGTAATCATAAAGCTACCCTAGCCAGCCAAAAAAATAATAATTTCACATAAGGAAACAAAATTTGGAATTGGAGTATCCGATGGTAAGAAAGTATTTGTTGTTGTTGTTGTTGTTGTTGTTGTTGTTTTAAGAATTAGACCTTTTTCACAACAAAATGTTACTTGCTGCTTGGAACAAGCGTCCAGTCCTCAGAACCACCTGATGCTAGGAAGAGAGTATTCTAACCAACAACCAGTCTGGCACGGTGGTGTAGTGATTAGCACATCCGCCTTACAGCAAGAAGGTCCTGGGTTCAAGTCTGCTCAGCGCTGCAGGGCCAAAACACACCACCGTTCCTCTCACATCAACATCTAGGGGCAGTTTGGAACAGCCAATTAGCCTAATGTGTATCATTGGACTGTCGGAGGAAACCCACGCAAGCACGAGGAGAACATGCACACTCCACAGAGAAACGCCCAAGATAGAAACTCGAACCCAGGATGATCTTGTTGTGAGGTGGACGTGCTAACCATGCTAACCTATGCCACCGTGACGCCCTGAAAACCAATACCAATACAGAAATATACATGAATATATTATTTAAAATCCATCTGACAGCAAGAAGGTCCTGGGTTTGGGCCCCATTCCCAAATAGGGCGTGTCTGTGTGGGATTTGCATGTTCTCCCTGTATGTACATTGGTTTCCTCAAGGTACTCCGGTTTCCTCCCATAGTCCAAAAACATGCACATTAGTCTAATTGGCTGTTCTAAATTGCCTCTAGGTGTGAGTGTGAGTGGTTGGGTGTGTGCTGGACCTGTGAAGGTTTGGGGATGTACCCTGCCTTCGCCCAGTGTCTACGGACAGCCTCCCCGCAACCCTAATAAGATGAAGCATTTCGGCCAATGACTGTGTGAGTGAGTGACTGTTTATTAAAAGTCTTTAAGTTTTAAACTGGTAAGTCTGTTGCACCAAACATTCAGTCAGACAAAGGAACACTGTTAATCACAACTATTGAAATCGTCACTGGTGACTGTTGTTGTTATCATGATGAATCAGTCACTTTTATTGTTGTTATTGTGCCTGGTTCAGTCATCTTTGGTGTTAATGGTAAATGATCCAGAACTACATCCTCACCGTCTTGTTTTTGAATGCACAGTGGAAAAATATGTTACAAATTAGCAGATGGTGTGTTCAAAATGTAGTTTAAAAAAAAAATAAAATAAAAACATGAACTACCTAAATGGAAAAGCGTGCTTCAGAGTGGGACCAAGCTGCAAAAAATGCACCTGTGAGATTTATTCTTCATGCTTCCTTACCTGAACGCCATCTAGTTTTTATTAAACGGAGTGATATCAGGGAGACTTCATCACTTTGATATGTTTGAAAGGAGAGTCATAACTCTTTGAAGGACAGAGTCTAAGTTATGATTAATTCTTCTAGGAACTCAAGTGCCCCAACTTATTCCAACAAACGTATCTCTGGGGTCATGTCCACGTTTTCAGGTTAAGAAAGAGTTTGTACAAGTGCAGACACGTTTGAAAAGAGCTGTGGTGTCAGTAACTTCTGGTCTTGATCACTGTGGCTCATAGCGTGTCCTATCCTACCTACCTGCTTGTTGAGAAAGTCTCCATCAAGGCAAACTAAAAGAACACAAATATCTTGTATCATAGTGTGTATTGCTCTTACAATCAATAAAATGTACCAAACAGGATCTGGGATAAAATCATGAAACTTTGAGGTATAATATCTATTTTTAAAAAAAGCTGATGTACATGTAAGGTCATGTGCAAAGGTCTGGAAAGCTATGACAAAGCTACTGAAGGGGCACACTGGTGCACCCATTTTTTTTGTCAAGTTTGTATTCATTATTATTTTAAATTATTTTACCTCTAGACCTCCAGCTGGTTTCTTCTTGAGCTCCTCACACTTCCTGAACTTGCAGATCTGGTGGCCGGTCTTGCGGTTACGGCAGCTGCTGCACTGCTCGCAGTTGATCCTGCGCCTACAGGGTGGGCACAGACCACAGCGCTTGCGCTTCTTCTTGGCATTGGCGCTGGCAGCCGCTGCCATCTCGCTATGTGCTTGCTGCTGCTCAGAAGCTCCCGTCACCTGCGACAGTGCCCCATCAGCCAGGAATACTCCAGCCGGTGTCATGATGAAGAGGCCCGGGTGGAACGGGAAAGCGCCCCCGACTCCACCACCATTGCTCAACAATGGAAAGTCTGTCACACTCCCGAGAGAATCAGAGGCTGAGACTGCCTCCATGTCCCCACCCACACCAAGACCAGAGGTGTCAGAGACAGGAAGTAGCATGCTAGCTCGTCGTAAGAGCTCAGCTGCCTGGGCCAGATGCAAGCCGCTTGGAGAGTCCAGAAGACTAGAAACCAATGCTCCCCGGTCCAGTTTGGTAAGTCCCACTTGGGCTCTGTGTTGGGCGTCTACCGAGTGAGACTTAATCCCTGTGGGTACTAAGGAGCTCTGGGCAAGTCTGTTAGCATTAGCATTTGCAACTGCAGCTGCAGCGGAGCATGTGGCGATGTACTGAGAGAGCGCTCGGGAATGTTTGAGACTCTTGCTGAGCGGCGTGCTGATGATTCCACTCCGATTCCTCCTCTCCACCACGGGTGATGATTCTTCATCAGCACAGCAGCTGTCCCGAGCATCCTCATCCTCTCTAGCTTGGTTTCCCTCCATCAACCCCCCACTGGCAGACATGGCCCACAGCTCAAGGGGGAGGGAGAGGGAAGAGGAGGGGAGAAGGAGTGGAGGGTAAAGGCAAAGGGCAGCAATGTTCTCACTGGTTGTTGCACAGCTAAGATTGACGCTAGCAAAGGTGAAGAGTTGGCCTCAGGGTGCTCTCCTACAACTGACAGTATGCCGTGTTCGCACACATTTTAAGAGGCTTTCCGGCTTTGAGACCTGGGAAAGGGACAGGAGAGCGAAGTTAGAATATAAACTTTAAGTAGACAGGCGATTTAACAGGCTAGCTAAGATCTGCCTGCATTACGCTAAATGCTTTTAACAACCAGTGTTTCTGACAGCAAGCTTTTCTTACAACCTTTAATTTCAAACATACATAATATATAATATTCATCATCATCTGAACCGCTTTATCCTTTGCTAGGTACACCCTGAACAGTTCACCAGACCATCACAGAGCCAGCACACACATACACACACACAAAACCATTCACACTCACACCTAAGACCTATCGAGAATATCCAATTAGCGTAATGTGCATGTCTTTGGATTGTGGGAGGAAACCAGAGCGCCAGGAGGAAACCCACGCAAGCACAGGGAGAATGTGCAAACTGAACACAGAATCACCCTCGCTGGGCATGGAGCTTGAACCCAGAACCTTGTTGATGTGGGGCGGAAGCACTAACCACTACGTCACCATTCATTCATTTTCTAAGCCGCTTAATCCTAATTAGGGTCGCGGGGAGGCTGGCGCCCATCTCAGCCGACTCTGGGCAAAGGCAGAGTACACCCTGGACAGCTCGCCAGGCCATCGCAGGGCCAACACTCACACAACCATTCACACTCACACCCACACCTAGAGGTGATTTTGGAACAGCCAATTAGTGTAATGTGCATGTCTTTGGATTGTGGGAGGAAACCAGAGCGCCAGGAGGAAACCTACGCAAGCACAGGGAGAACATGCAAACTCAACACAGAATCACCCTCGCTTGGCATGGAGCTTGAACCCAGGACCTTGTTGATGTGGGGCGGAAGTGCTAACCACTACGTCACCATGTCGCCCATAATACATAATATAAAGTATAATATAATGTAATATAATGTAAACTCAACATGACGCATCCCACCAGCAAATGTTGGGCAAAAACAGGCATTTCTCCCACAACCTTACTTAATCAAGTCACCTAAGCTTTTACGTGAATGTGATTATACACCCATGTTTTTCTATTCAACTGGGGCTACCTCTCTGCAGTTCTCATGACCAGTATGCAGAATCATTATTTTGTTGTCACAAGACATCCCATTACTCCACTTGTTCTGAGTACCGGTGACAGTAAGGGGGGTTAGATGCAGAGATTTAAACTAGTTTGACTTTTCCTGAGCTGAGAAAGAGGAAATTCTGCTGTTGTCACTGCTGTTTCTGTTGCAAGTCTTGTCATTCATTCACAGACTAGTCAGGCAAGTCCCAAACCCAGTGTAATGGGGTATTAGATTTAGTGATCAAATTGGTTGGAATTCATTTTATTACAACACTTCTGCCGTGTTCAAATCTCTCTGTGTCCAGATTTCCTACCAGGTGATCATATAACAGACCGCTCACAGAGATGATGGGCTTCATTTGAATCAATATACACTTGGGATCACACTATGTTCCCTCGCTGGCTGATTACTGGACCATAAACTGTCAGGGGAAAAAAAAAAAGTACTGCACAGGTAGAATGCTGTTCCCCAAGATAAAGTGTAAATGACCCCCTAGGTAGACTTTAAGGGTGCGCTGCAGCCACTTTTCTAGGTAACTTAAGGTACAGATGATGTACACATGTGGGTACCATCTCTCTAACAAATATTTGTACCCTGAAAGGTACATACCTCCTTTACTAGCAAAGCTATGAGCAGACTCATGGTAAAGCAGTCCATTGCAACTCTATTAGGGTAAATTTGAAAAAAAATGCCAAGCTTTATCAATAAACCAGGCAGTGATTGAGTAGGATGGTGTACTTGGCTGGAAATAATACATGGCCAATACCCTATCTGTGCAAAAATCTACACTCAGGAAAAGGCATTCTTCAAGGGCTCTTTTGGATTGCGAATGGTCTTAGCTTCCTAAAATGGTTTCTTTCTCTAAAAAAAACCTTATTGAATCTTTAAACCTTTCCCAACGGGGATACTCAACTGATTATTTTGGTTGTAGATTTAAGAATAGTTTATATCGACTGGTTCATTCATTCATTCATTCATTCATTCTTCTAAGCTGCTTAATCCTAATTAGGATTGCAGGGAGGCTAGCGCCCATTTCAGACAACTCTGGGCGAAGGCAGGGTACACCCTGAACAGCTCGCCAGGCCATCGCAGGGCCAACACACGAACCACCATTCACACTCACACTCACAGCTGGGGGCGATTTGGAACCGCCAATTAGCCTACTGTGCATGTTTTTGGACTGTGGGAGGAAACTGGAGAACATGCAAACTCCACACAGAAACCCCCGAGCTGGGAATCGAACCCAGGACCTTCTAGCCGCTGTGCTACACCGTGCCGCCCACATCGACTGATTTGGAGAATTAAAACAATGCTAGGGTTACAGTGCTTACAATGCAGTGATGTAGTCTTTGAGGTTGACAAGAGTTCTCAGCTTTCAAAGGACGTTTTACTTAAAAATCCTCCCTGATTAAAAGAAACTTCTGTTGGTTCAACACTGGATTTTTAATGGTTTCTCAACAGGAACAAATCAAAGGACTGTTTAGGGTTCTAGATTTAACCTTTTGTTCTAAGCGTGTTAAGTTGATAAGAGGATACTTGTCCTCACACTAAATTCACCAAGGTCCTTTATCTTTTTGTCCATTTCCCCTGAAAGAGATTTGCTGCTTTGGGACACCATCAGGCCAAATATGAAGCAGTTACTCAAGAACAGTGGGAATCCGAAGAGATTGGATCGTATCAAATGGTGTTGCTGTGCGCGGGTGGAAGGATTAGGAGGTCATGCTTCCGTCTCCCCCCACCCCCATCTCATCTAACACGTTCAGAATGGGATGTGGGAAAGCCACAGTCCAAATCTAAACCATTGTTGAGCCAGGGCTTGTTCGTAATTATAAAGGTAACATGGGTGGGGCTGATCGTTTGGAAGCTACTGCAGTCTATGATGTACTGGGAAAAGATGGTGGGAAGAATGGTCAGTTTTTATGCTGACCCGTTCCATTATAAAAGCATACATGGTACAGACACAAGCTTTGTTCCCAAGCTTCATCCAAACCAACAGCAGGGGTCTCACGGGGCTCTCAATCTGAAGCTGAAAACAGGTTCAGTACAAGAGAGCCATGTTTGTGTCAGGGGGTGACTACAGCGAAATGTCAACCGTGGTCCAGTTTACAGGTTGCAAAATTGGTAGACAGTGGATACTGAACCAAGACTGACAGATATGAGGAGATGGATCAATACAGTAGGTTACCGGAAATTTCACAAAAGCCTTTTTATCGTTTGCTTGCTACAGTAAACTGAGATAGGCACTGATTTACCTTTTTACTGCACTATCTTGTTATCTTGTTAGCACTGTCACTTCATAGTGGAAAGGTTTGGGTTTGAGCCTAGGACTCAGCCTAGGACCTTTCTGTGTAGAGTTTGCATGTTCTCCCCATGCATTGGTGGGTTTCCTCTGGGTACTCTGGTTTCCTCCTACAGTACCTGCACGATAGGTCAACTGGCTACTCTAAATTGCCCTTAGGTGTAAATGTGAGTAAAAACGGTTGCTTGTATATGTGTTAGCCCTGCAACAGCCTGACGACTTGTTCATGGTGTACCCCGCCTCCTGCCCGAGCGCAGCTGGGAATAGCTCCAGCTTTTCCCATGACCCGGATGGATAATCAGTATGGATAACTGATGGACGGATGGATGGATGAAGGGATGATGAACCTATCGACTGCCTTAAACAGTTCTTAAATTTGTATTCTTATTATGCCGCACAAATATCATTTAAACTCTCAGTATTTGTATTTCCGTAGTACTTGATCATACTTAATATTGGGGAAAAAAGATTTTTATAATTGAATAATTAATTATAGCATTTAGTGTACTTGGTTCTATTATCTAGAGTAGTTTTAGAAGTTTATTATATAAAAGAAAAATACACTTTTACACATTATACTCTATAGTATATGAATGATGAATGACGGATTGACTAATCAACATATTTCAATAACAAACACATCAAAACTAAACCAACTCAACTCTTTCCGGCTTCTTGGCCTGCTTGTGCAGCTGCAGTGCCATCACTTTGTTCAGGCCTGTCTTCATTCTTGCCTGGTGACCTCAGTTACCCCACACTGCTTCATTCACACCCACACAAGCGATCATATTTAGAGTCTTAAATAGTTATGGGACACATCTCCAGCTCGGAATATCTGTATATTTGGAAAGTTAACATTGTTTCTGGGTCATTTACTAATATCTGTAAAGCATGTACTAATTGAACCCATTATACTGTAGGTTGGGCGTTTCTTACAGACTCCAGAATCTTATTTAACATGAGATTTGTCACATATTGTGATTGCAATATACAATAAAATTCACTGAAAGACGTTGGATCACTGATGTGCCAGGAACTGGCCTACGATATTTTATCACAGGTATCCCAGTATCTCGTTGTCACACTTCCCAGTTCAAATGAATTCACAAGAAGGTTAAGGATGATTTTAGAGCTTCTACCATTTTGTACAACCAACACCCCTTTCACGTGTATTGGGATATTTAATTTTAATAAAACACTTTTTCCCCTCATAATTGTGGCAAGTCAGATTTTTAGGGGACTGAAAATGAAAGGAGGGCGGCACGGTGGCATATAATTAGCATGTCCGCCTCACAGCACGAAGGTCCCAAGTTCAAGTCCTGGGCTCGGCAAGGGTGTTTCTGTGTGAAGTTTTCGTGTTCATCCTGTCCTTGCGTGGGTTTCCTCTGGATACTCCGGTTTCCTCCCACAATCCAAAGACATGCACTAATCGTTAGGCTAATCGGCTTTTCCAAACTGCCCCTAGGTGTGTGTGGGATCTTACCTTTACATATACAGCATTTGGCTGATGCCCTTATCCAGAGCGTCTTACAGTTTTATCTTATTTATACTACTGAGCATTTGAGGGTTAAGGGCCTTGCTCCTGGGCCCAACAGTGGTAGTTTGGTAGTAATGGGGTTTGAACAACCAACCTTCAGTACAGTAACCCAGAGCCTTATCCACTGAACCACCACTGCCCACACTGAACGGTTGAAAGGTTGTGCGTGTGCTGGCCTTGTGATGGACTGGCAAGCTGTTCGGGGTGTACCCGTCTTCGCCCACAGTCAGCTGAGATGGGCTCCAGCCTCCCCATGACCCTGGTAAGATTAAGCGGTTCAGCAAATGAATGAATATGAAAGGTCAAGAAATGTTAAAACTCTGTTCTTGTGGATTCTTACGGTGTAATGGTTTCGTGTGTGTTATTAATGTGTTAGAACACCATTTATGACAGCCAATGATCGGGTTCTTACTTTGTGGTGTGTAATTTTGTGTTTGATAATATCTTTTTTTTTTTTTTTTTTTTTCCCAAATTTAATTTAGTATTTTTTTATTATTACACCTTTTGTGCTGAGGAGCCAGAATATGATGTTCAGAGTAATACTCCTAAATTAACCACAGCCGTGATACAAATTTCAGATAAGGCCCGAGCAAGGCAGCAAATGCTGGGACACTTTCCAATAAGACGATTCATTCATTCATGTGCCGAACCACTTAATCGTACTACGGTCGTGTGGAGGCTCGAGCCTATCTCAGCCAACTCTGAGCAGAGGCGGTGTACATCCTGAACAGCTCACTAGTCCATCGCAGGGCAAACACACACACACACACACACACACACACCTAGGGGCAATTTGGAACGGCCTATTAACCTAATGTGCATGTCTTTGGACTGTCGGAGGAACCTGGAGCACCTGGAGGAAGCCCATACAAGCACGAAGAGGACATGCAAACTCCACACAGGAACGCCCTTGCCAAGCCCGGGACTCGAACCCAGGACCTTCCAATAAGACGATGCTGCATATAAGGAGTCCATTTCCACTTTCTCCTTCCTCTAGCACTCTATAAGCATGTTCATCGTGTGATTTCTGACTTGTACTTTATGTGAGTTTTGAAATCGTTTTTGCCTTGTCGCCTGGACGAAGGAATTAAGACGCCAAGCGAGATCCGACCACGTCAACCTTCCGCTTTTGACGGTTATTATGAGCTCAGTTTGACTCATAGACAGATTTTGGACACTCCCAGCAAAACAGTCATTTGGAAGGTCTGAGATCAGTCAGGATGCTTTACACACATTAAATTAGTGCTGGAGTTCATTTGCATGTTACAGCTCACACACACACACACACACACACCAAACAAACAGCTTAATAGATTATAAATTGCGTGGCTTTAATCCTATCATGGCATCTTGATGTTTGGCTCAGGAGGCAGGGGATTTAGAAATGAGTCCAGTCTGGTAAAGAGGATATGGTTATAACTTCTTAACCTACACTTCACACACACACACACATGCGCGCACACACACAGAGCCGGTGCATGACGGGAATGCAATGTCGTCCTCAGTGCAGGGGGGGAAAAAAGACTTAGAATGCTAAGGCAGGTAGGCGCGAATCCCCCCGGGCGAGAGAGAGAGAGAGAGAGAGAGAGAGAGAGAGAGAGAGAGAGAGAGATTAGACCGTCACGGTCCTCACTCAGGCACAGGAGAGAAAAAGAGAGGGAGAGCGCGCGCACGCGCTGTTCACGCACGCATGCACGCGCACTGGGGAATTAACATTTATGTTAGGTAGACATTCATAATACGAGTGACTGACAGCATTATCAAAGACACCCAGCCTATATTATGTAATCCCATTCATTAAAATGCATTAAAAAAAAAAACAGTAAGCTATATATATAATACTGAGTTGTACCAAATGCCATGAAGGTATTTTATTTTTTTTTGCATTCTTTTCTTTTTTAATAGGTTTAGATTGCCACTGAATAAAATCCATGTTATGATCAAGTACAAGGCAGGTAGGCTATGAGCCAGGTAATGCTGGGATATCACCAGGTACAGCTGAAACAGGACAAAGGGCTCGAGCTCGGGGCGCATTACCATCCACAGGGGTAATAAATGAGTGACAGCCAGATAAAGTTTCCATCAACTGTTTCAGGAGGTTCTATAAACGCTGAGAGACGCTCTTTAATCCCCCCCCCCCCTTCCAAAAAAATCAAAGGAAAAAGAAAGGAAGGGGAGGAAGGAAGGGAAGGAAACAGGAATGCGTGATGAAGTGTTATCACGAGCCGCGCTACCCATCAGCCTGATCCGCTCGAGGAGAGAAAAAACAGCACCGCGTCCGGGTTTGGATTGCGGTGGTGGGGGATGGAGGGGATGGAGGGTACGGGGGGGGGTGTTCACGGTGAACTCCCGCACGAGCGAGGGACAATAGAGCGACGGTCACCGCGCGGGAACAATGAGCACAAACCCCGAACGCAAACCTCTCCCTCTCCCTCTCATGTCATTCCTTATAGATGCGTTATTAATCCGTTCCAGTGCAATAAATCACGCACAGACTCACCGGACAGCAGGACAGCCTCACACAGCCTCACACAGCCTGGCTTCCCTGTGCGTGTGTGTGTGTGTGTGTGTGTGTGTGTTCTACAGTATGGACTTATTCATATGAAGGCACGGTCAATAAAAGGAAAGAAGAAAAAGTTTTCCCACCAACTCGCCTCGGTTCAATCATTTACGCACATGACGCTCAATAATGACTCACCGGGAGCGCGTGGAGCTGCGCGCAGCAAACCGAGCAGATCTCAGAAGAGACTGGAGGAAAAAAATGCTTAACGTGGAGACCAGGCTTAGAGACATGCTATCTATTTACTATTAAGGCTACACGTTTATTGATTATAGATCTTATTATGATCATGATGGTGATGATGATGATGATTATTATTATTATTATTATTATTATTATTAAAATGAGGCTATAATACACACATAGTAGAAGTCAGAACGTATGTAAATGAGAGGAATGATGATAGTAGTGGAGAACTTGTAAAGGAGTGTGTTTTTGACTACAGGCAAATGTAGTGTCATTCACTTCTAACGGGCATGTAGGTATGGTTTATTTATCTTGCAGGAAAAACAACAACAACAACAGTAATATCATTAGTAACACAAATAACAATAACAATACTACTACTACTACTACTAATAATAATAATAATAATCTATTGTTTCACAGGCTGGTCTGAGACCGGTGTGTCCATGGCGACAATAACAGCGGTTCGGTATGCGCGAGCACGTACAGAGAGAGAGAGAGAGAGAGAGAGAGAGAGAGCGCACAGGAGGAAGAAGCGGAAGGAGTGTCGGTGAGTTGAAGCAGCTCTCTCTCTCTCTCTCTCTCTCTCTCTCTCTCTCCGGAAGAAGATGTCATTGTAACTTTGAATAGTCCTCGACAAACTCTGATCCCCCTCTCCCCCCCTCCCTCCCTCCTTCTCTCAAATACTATATCTGCATATACGCAAACACATGAGCCCCGGGTTTGTTTGATTGCTTTTTTTTTTTTCTCGCACCTTCCATCACGGCGGCGAGCCGAGGGGAGCGACTCCACCGGCCGAGCGTTCAAGCCGGGGATTATTTACCCCGACAATAATAACCCAAGCACCAACATCAACATGAAGTAGAGACATCAACAAATAAACATGCAGCACTCACCTGAAATTAATGTCCAAGCTTGCTTTTATAGTAAAAAAAAAAAAAAAACATAATAATAATAATAATAATAAAATACAAAGTCAAAAAAAAATAAGAAGCCCGCATACACTGAGGCGCGCGCGTACACTGCACTTTGTTTACCGTATTAACGAGAGGCGTCGGGAGAGAAAACGGAAACGGTGCTAGGATTTGGTCGGAACGGACGCGAGCGCGTGGGCTCCTCCAAGCCGTCGTCGCCTCGCGCTACCCTCCCACCTCCTCCACGTCCCCGCTCCGCCGAGAGCAACATGCAAACACATTTCATAGATTTTTGGAGCTTCACGCAAAAACCGAAGTGGACTTTTTTGCCATCCCGGCGAGAGACGCACAGAGGAAGAAAACACACGCGCGCACACGCACGCACACAACCGCCTATGCGTCCTTAATAATAACAACAACAACGCGTGCACGTGACGCAGGAGAGCACATTACATTTCTGTAGTATATGCATGTGTACTGTAGGCTAATGAATGAAGTATAGTTATGGCACAGAGAGAGGGAGAGGGAGAGAGAGAGAGCATGGATAGGTTAGACGGCAGCCCATTGTTGACATTATTCTTGATGGCTGTTGGCTGATGATTTTTTTTTGTTCCTCCCTACATGAGCCACATGGATTTTTATAGGCTGCCTCTTTAAGACACAAACTTTTTTTTTTGTACATTCATGCTTTCCAGGAACTTTGACCTGCATCTTATAATAATATTATAATAATATCCAATCAGGAAGAAAGGGGAGGGATATATATATATGTGTGTGTGTGTGTGTGTGTGTGTGTGTGTGTGTGTGTGTCCTGCTTGAGAAAGACGAATCAGATACATTATGACGTATATATTACAAACCCCAGAGATCATATTGATATTAGGAAACTGTTTTTTTAGGCTAATCCTCACCTGACGTTTGGAAACATCATGGAACTAAATTGCATGTCACAACAGATGTTGAAGAAAACAAGGTTCTGATATGTGACCAGAGGCAAATCTGAAAGCATGGAATAATAGTCAAGTCTATATTTATGATCTATTTATAGTAACACTTATATCACCTTAGAGGAAGTCTGGATTGTAATGACAGTACTGTAAGGTAATATGTGTCAGAATAAATCAATTAATGTGTGTGTGTGTGTGTGTGTGTGTGTGTGTGTGTGTGTGTGTGTGTGTGTGTGTGTGTGTGTGTGTGT
>JBCNYH010000007.1:25364642-25378768 GCA_039654325.1 Tandanus tandanus | reverse complement strand
CATCCCTAATAAGCAAGCCCGTGGCGACAGTGGCAAGGAAAAACTCCCTCAGTTGACACAAGGAAGAAACCTTGAGAACCAGGCTCAAAAGGGAAACCCATCCTCATTTGGGAGAAATGTCCTCGCCGAACCTAGGACTTGAACCCAGGACCTTCTTGCTTTGAGGCATATGTGCTAAACACTACGCTACCATGCCAGAATGCAGATTAGTTCAAGCCTAAAGTTTAGCAATATAATTCTGGATGTGATGATAAATTTTAGGACAGGAAAGGTAATAAATTGCAACCCCAAAACGACCACAGAGTAAACTTGTCGGCCCTAGGACTCCAGGATGAGTATCTCTGTGATTGTATTGACTTTTTTCTCATCTGTAAGCTGCCTTGGAAAAAAATCTTGCATGTAGTCCTGCAGTTCCTGTTTCGGAACGTCTATGAATTGTGTTGGCAAGTTGACAAGAGCGTGACACTTCAATCATGGCTATTACTGCTCAGAATACTCTGGAAATAATTAGGACAGGGAACTCATGTGTCTCAAAGCAGCTGTAAAAAAGGAAAAGAGCAGCAGGAGCTTTATTCCGGTTTGTTGTGTTATGATCGACACTTTAACAAAAGGGCAAGACTCCAAATTTGTAGGTTTTTAGATCAACTCTTATGATACCTTGGAAGTAGTTGAAGTGTGTGCCACTGCTGGAAGTGGTTAGATACCGACTGATTCATATGAGGGCGGCACAGTGGCATATTGGTTAGCATGTCCGCCTCACAGCAAGAAGGTCCTGGGTTCAAGTCCCAAGCCCGGGTGTTGATGTGTGGAGTTTGAACATTCTCCCCATGTTTGCGTGGGTTTTCTCCGGGTACTCCAGTTTCCTCCCACAGTCCAAAGACATTCACATTAGGCTAATGGGCTGTTCTAAATTGCCCCTAAGTGTGAGTGTGAATGGTTGTGTGAGTGTTGCCCTGCAATGGACTGGAGAGCTGTTCAGGGTGTACCCTGCATTCGCCCAGAGATGGCTGAGATCTCCAGCCTCCCCGGAACTCTAGTAGGATTAAATGGTTTGGCAAATGGATAGAAGGATGATTCATGTGTTTATATATTTTTTTATGCCATGAGTTGTCCACTATAAGCCTGAATCAAATCCAACATCTCAGACATTAGCGCTATGAATTCCTCATTGTGCCTACAGTCATAAAGTCAGAATTCTATTGCGGGGTACACACTTGAGTTGAGTTATGGATTATACAGTAAGTATGAAAGTCCATGATGAGTTGTGAGTGAAAAGCCGTAGAGTCAATGCAAACATGCAAGTTAAAGCAATAAAGTCCAGAGTGGTTTTATGAGTGATAGGCTTCAGTGATCCAGCCGTCCTGTGATTCATTAGTATCAGGGAGAGAAGCATTAGTTTTGAAGTCTTCGTTGGACTGCAAGTCAAAACTGAGTTGAAGTCAGAACTGAGTGTCATGGTCTGATAGGACTGAATCATAAGCATTAATGTCAGTTGAGTTGCGACTGTGAGTCAAGTTCTAAGCAATAACATTTCAAATTTCATTTGAGTTTTGACTCCTTGACTTTGTAGTCATATTTTAGTTAAGTAAAATGCACTGAAGTCAGTCTTGACTGTCATAAGCTTTGATGGCAAAGTCAGGTGGAGTCTACACAGGAAATCGACGAGTGACAAGCGACTATGCAAAGGCAATGATCGCCAGCATAATGAGCGATGATAGGCTACATTTTTTCAAGCGACATGAATTGGGTGGCCGCGGAGTTCAACTGAGCTGAACTTTTACCCAAGCGAATCAAGTGATAACCAATCAAAGGTTAAGGATTTTGTTGATTGACAGGTGCCACCGAACACAGAGTTCCCCAAAACTTTTTTCCTATTTGCTTCCATAGGCCATGGAAAACAAGTGATTTCTCAGGCAATTCAGTGGAAAAGTGTGAAGCCAGCTTTAGGCAGGTTGAATTAACTTAGGCTGAATCATAAGCTTCAATGTCTGAGCCCAGATACAGATCGTAAGCTTTGATGTCTGAGTCAGGCTGAGTCATAAGCTTTGATGTCAGAGTCGGGATGAATCGTAAGCTTTGATGTCTGAGTCAGGCTGAGTCATAAGCTTTGATGTTTGAGTCAGGATGAGTCATAAGCTTTGATGTCTGAGTCAGGATGAGTCATAAGCTTTGATGTCCGAGTCAGGCTGAGTCATAAACTTTGATGCCAGAGTCAGGCTGAGTCATAAGCTTTGATGTCCGAGTCAGGCTGAGTCATAAGCTTTGATGTCAGAGTCCAGATACAAGTCAAAAGCTTTGATGTCAGAGTCGGGAGGAATCATAATCTTTGATGTCTGAGTCAGGATGAGTCATAAGCTTTGATGTCTGAGTCAGGGTGGGTGAGTAGCTTTGAAGTGTGAGTTAGGCTATGTCATAAACTTTGATGTCTGAGTCAGGCTGTGCCATAAGCATTGATGTCTAAGTCAGGGTGAGTGAGAAGTTTTGATGTCCGAGTCAGGGTGGGTGAGTAGCTTTGATGTCTGAGTCAGGCAGTGTAGTAAGCTTTGATGTCTGAGTCAGGGTGAGTGAGAAACTCTGATGTCTGATTCAAGCTGCGCCATAAGCTTTGATGTCTGAGTCAGGCTGTGTCATAAGCTTTGATGTCTGAGTCAGGCTGTGTCATAAGCTTTGATGTCTGAGTCAGGGTGAGTGAGAAGCTTTGATGTTCGAGTCAGGGTGGGTGAGTAGCTTTTTATGTCTGAGTCAGGCTGTGTAGTAAGCTTTGATGTCTGAGTCTGGGTGAGTGAGTAGCTTTGATGTCTGAGTCAGGCTGTGTAGTAAGCTTTGATGTCTAAGTCAGGGTGAGTGAGAAGCTCTGATGTCTGAGTCTGGGTGGGTGAGTAGCTTTGATGTCTGAGTCAGACTGTGCCATAAGCTTTGATGTTTGAGTCAGGTTGGGTCATAAGCTTTGATGTCTGTGTCAGGCTGTGTCATAAGCTTTGATGTCTGAGTCAGGTTGGGTCATAAGCTTTGATGTCTGAGTCAGGTAGGGTCATAAGCTTTGATGTCAGTGTCCGGATACAAGTCACAAGCTTTAAACTTAGAGGTAAGTTTTGAAATCTCAGGTTCTGAACAAGAGATGTTGAGAGCCGTGAGCTTTGTATGCTGAGTCAGAGTGAGTCATGAGGAAATATTGAGTCATATCTTTAGAGATCATTGAAGTCAAAAGTCAGAATGTAGTCTCAGGTTTAAGTCATATGTCTTGGAGTTTCAAGTTTGAGTGGTCATATATTTTGAAGTCTAAGTCAAATCGCTTGTTACTATGAAGTGAGTCCATTTTTGTTTTATAGCTAAAACATAATGAGTGTAAATATTAGACTTATAACTGGTACCGGTGATTTCCAAATGCATTACTTTGACCAGCTGCATGCAAAATGCCCATCTTGTACAGCATATTCATTTATTGGTTCATTTCCTTCTCGCGTCCCCTAATGCATTGGCACACTTTTCTAATTTCTTGTAATGTATGTTTTTACCTGAGAGGGCTGCAAGCCTTCTGCAGAACCTGTTCTCTAGGACAAACATCCATTCACACTCTCATTCCCACATAGGCGCAATTTAGAACAACCAGTTAGCCTAATATACTCATTTGGACTGTGGGAGGAAACCAGAGCACCTAGATGAAGAACATTCAAACTCCACACAGAAACATCTTTTCCAGGGGCTTAAACTCAGGACCTTCTTTCTGTAAGGTGAGAGTACTAACTACCGTGCCCCCCTTGTACAGCTTAAGCGTACACAAAATGTGAAAATCTAGTTCAATCTGTACAGTGGATAGGGAAGAAAGGACAAGAGAACGGAGAAGAGAGGAAGGCTAATTTTAGCCCCTTTAACACACATAGTGAAGCTGTGAGTTTAAAGAGAGCGGAGTGGGACAGAGCTCTGTCCTAATGAGGCCACACTAAAGCAGGAAGTTATTCCAGAGCAACATGGCTCTCAAATTTTCCCAGAGTTCACCTCTGACTTCCAGGTCTCGCTTGTCTTTGTTCCTGCTGTCAGTCATCCCGGCTCTCTGTGTTAATTGGCTGATTTTGTGCTCTGTTTCTCAGCATGCCATCCCACCTGCAAGCCTGGATTTAGTGTGTGGCCGTGAGTGCAGATGGTTGTATGTGTGTATGGTGCTTGAATCGCACGACTTCAAATATCCCTTTAAAAAAATCCTTGATCAAAGGTGTGCGGAGCACGAGTAGCTTCTCTCGTTCTGGGTCAACATGCATGTACTCCTTCTCTCTCTCTCTCTCTCTCTCTCTCTCTCTCTCTCTCTCTCTCTCTCTTTCACACTTCCTGTTCATGTCCCACATCTCCTTATCCTTCCAAATGCCCTTTCCATAACCCATATCCTATGCTTCCCTTGGTCAAGTAAAACATATCAGAGGACACAAGGACAAGGCACAGTGCGGCACTACATGCAGTATTTTAAATCCTAAACTGGGCATGTTCTGGATGTTTCCGGGTGTAGTAACACGTGAGATTGTTCAGGAAGAGCGGAGGTGCTGTCCGATGATCTTTTGGTACCAGTTCAGCGATCACGTTCTATATTGTAACAAAGAGACTTTCCCCAGAGTCAATCTCATTCCATCCTCTTTCGGATATTCTGTCCTAGTTTTTCCTATTGCTTGCTCCGTGCTCCACACACACACACATACACACATTCTACAGAAAATTTGTTTTAAAGCACCATTTTCCTTCTATATTGAATAATACATTCCTGGATATCGCAGCTCCATAAAAATGGCATTAAACAACAAAAAAAGGTACATTAACCTCCACAGTGTCTGACATCCAGAAACCCAGATTGTATCAGTATGCAAATATAAAACATTTCCAACCCTGTAGACTCAGAATCCTTCCTCTGAAAGCAGTGCAATAACAAGATATTCCATACTGGAAGCTGATTGGTCCTTGCATATTATTATGCAGTAACACATATTATTCTATCTGTACCTACTGGATAAGAGCAGTGGAGTGTTACACTTGGGTATTTGACTAATGGGATCACCGCATATACCATTAGTAGCTACGTCATTACAAAAAACAACAACAACAAAATAACCCGTGCTCAGCTAATCGCTAACACTAGCTATTCTGTTCCTTCTAGACTTAGTTCATGAAAAGCAACATTTGGAATAAAATATTTGATAGTAGTATCTTTATTTACTAAATAACCTTATTAACTATATAAAATATTACTATTTTTTATTTTTGGGAAGTAGACTCTTTTTCCTACCAAACACAACTTTATCGTCCTGCTGGTAGGAATAGGTCTCCAGTCCTTGGTGTCGCCTGATGGCGAAAGGGGGATCCCCTTGTAACTGGTGTGCAGTAACTAGAAGTGCAGTCAGACAGGCTAGCAGGCTCTTCCATTAATTATAGAATTATATATTTTGTTTAAATTTTAAAAAATGATCATTTCTCACAATCATGTGACTGTGGATAGAGTAATTTGTGATGATTTCTATAATTTCTCTCCTCGATTTTGTTGCACGTGTGCAATAACAATAAAGCGATTCTGACTCTGACTAAAACGATTATTCCACTTGCTCTCATTGTTCATTCATTTATTTTCTAAGCTACTTAATCCTAATTAGGGTCGCAGGAAGGCTGGCAGCCATCTCATCTGACTCTGGGTGAAGGCAGGGTACACCCTGTACAGCTCGCCAGGCCATTGCAGTGCCAACACACACATAAGCATTCACGCTCACACACACTCATACCTAGGGGCCATTTGGGGCAATTTTGGAACAGCCAATAAGCCTACTGTGCATGTTTTTGGACTGTGGGAGTACCCAGAGGAAACCCACGCAAGCACGGGGAGAACATGCAATCTCCACACAGAAACACCCCAAGCCCTGGAATCGAACCCAGGCCTTCATGCTGTGACGCGAGCATAATAACCACTGCGCCACCGTGACGCCCCTCACTCTCATCGGATAAGTTGTAATTATGACACTATGGGGATGTTCATATGCATTCACCTTGAAATTGTGATATTTGTGGCAGGTTTTCAAGGTAGAAATAATTCACATGTCTACAGAATCTGGATTATGTGAAACTTTTCATAAAATAATGTACTACTATTAATATAGAAAAGAAATTGAATTCATTTATTCATTCATTTATTTGCATGATCTGCTTCATCTTACTAGGGTCTCAACCAAACCTGGGCGAAGGCAGGGCACACCCTGAACAGCTCACTAGACCACCGCAGGGCAACACACACAACCATTCACACTCACACCTAGGGGCAATTCTGAGCAGTTAATTGGCCTATTGTGCATGTGGAAAGAAACTGTGTAGCACCCCGAGGAAACCCACATAAGCACATGCAAACTCAGCACAGAAATGCAGAGCTCGGGACTCGAGCCTAAAACCTTCTTGTTGTTAGGCGGACGTGCTAACCAATTTCATTCATTCCTTTGCTGAACCGCTTAATCCTACTATGGTCTCACCTCCTTCCGGGCAAAGGCTGGGCACACCCTGAACACCTCACCAGTCCATCGCAGAGCCAAAATACACATAACCATTCACACTTATACTCACAAACTAATGGGCAAAGGACCCAACAAAAACTCAAAGCAGCTGCACGGAGCTGACTCTGCAGATTCTAAACACATGCACTTTAGCCATTTAGCCTAAAGTGCATGTGTTTAGACTGTGGGAGGAAACTGACGTAGAAACGCCCTCGCCAAGCCCGGGATTAGAACGCAGGACCTTCTTGCTGTGAGGCGGATGTGCTAACCACTACACGACCACGTTACCCTGATTTGTAATTTGCGATGATGGAAAGTTTGACTGCTCGGAGATAAATTTAAGCAAGTTTCGAGTCTAAACGTAACGAAAAAGGACATGATCACACCGGGAGATAGCAGATTCGAATCTCTGAGTGCCATCACTGAATTTGTAGATGTTATTTATCTCAGTAGGGTTGGACCATGAAAGAAAAACTCCAGAAGGGAGTTAAAGGCAGATCCTTTTTATTATAAACCTTATAAAGAACACACACTTTCAAGAGTTTACGACAGAGAGAGAGAGAGAGAGAGAGAGATGGAATGAGTCATTTCAGTGAATAGTGATTTCCCTGTTGTGTGCTTACCTCAGCACTGAAAGCTACTCCATTTTTTATGATGGTGCAAAAGTGGTTTGCATGCAGTGAAAGTATTTTAGTTTCCCGGGTTGAGATTTAATTGCCGAGTTCAACTGATATAAGTGCAGGTGTTTTGTGTGTTTTTGTCCTAAAAAAAAAAAAAAAAACCCCAACAAAAAACTCAAAGCAGCTGCATGGAGCTGACTCTGCAGATTCTGCTGACTCATACGATTTACAGTTGTTAAGCCGTCCAGCAAAACGGAGTAGAATCAGAGGTTCAAATCCTCTCCCACCTTCTCATTTTATATACATTATGGATAATAAGAGGGATCTGAGATCATAGTCAAGTGCATGGCAAAAAATAATTCTTCCTTGACAATTAAGTGCAAAAGAAGGCATCCCTTTGTTTGGCGAGGGCTTGGTATGGTGGCGTAGTGGTTAGCATGTCCGCCTCAAACCAAGAACGTCTGCGTGCGTTTCTGCGTGGTGGAGTTTGCATGTTCTCCTTATTCTTGCGTGGATCTTCTGTAGGTACTCTGGTTTTCTCCCACAACCACAACAACCTGTTGTAAATTGCCCCTCGGTGTGAATGTGAATGACTGTGTGTGTTGGCCCTGCGATGGATTGGTGAGCTGTTCAGGGTGTACCCCACCTTCATCCTGAGTCAGCTGAGATAGGCTCCAGCCTTCCCAAGACCCTACAAGGAAAACAAATGAATCCATTTTTGCTTTCATTTTAAGAACTATGAGCAATTTAAGATCAAGTACTGGCAAAATCAACACAGAAAAGTTTCGCCACACGAAAGATGTTGGAAACAGTTCTAAAGGCATACACAACATTCAGCATTCTCTTGTGAATATGATAAAGTGTACTAATTGACCGGTATTTTTTTTGTTGTTGTTGTTTTTTTTTTTTGGAGAGGGAGCAGCTCACTCACTCACTCTCATTCATTTGCCGAACCACTTAATCCAATTAGGGTCACAGGGAGGCTGGAGCCTATCTCAGATGACACTGGGCGAAGGCGGGGTACTCCCTGAACAGCTTGCCAGACCATCACAGGGCCACTTTGTCACTATAATACTGTAATAATGTCACTTTATTGCATTGTAGTAGCTTAATTGCATAAACTGATTTTATATAGCACTGCACTTTATATGTGAATGGAACCGCTTTGGAATTTCGAATAAAATCTTTATTGGCGTCATCACAAAGTTTACATTTACGGTTGTAAACGGTCTCATCTATGAAGTTCGTCTCAGGAAAGAATTCTGCTGTGTAATTTATTGCGACATTTAAACGGCTTCCTCTCAGCTCCTGTAGTATGTCTGCACTGTCCTTCAAAATCTTCGATACTAGTCACAGCCACCTTTGTGAATATCACCTGCAGCTTAAAGTGAGGACATTGAGAGTTGCATAAAGGGGATTGAAGTGCTGGAAATGTGCTCATTTCAGATGTAAGCACCAGAAAAAACAACAAAAGTGCTTTAAAACTGTTCAGAGAAAGATGTGTATTATATAATATCTTGCCATGGAACAATTTTGAAATTGTATTCATGATCTATTGTTATACTTTAGGGGGAAAAAAACAACACGATCACCACCATCACGGATCAGTTGTTGCACCCAAACAGACACACTCGCACTCACACCTGACACCCACTACTCTCTACAGTCTGTCCTCGTTTATGTTGCCTGAAAAAGTGTCATCACTCTCACCGGAGCATGAATAAAAAGAGCAGCCATCAAGTTTGCATTAAGCTCAAGAAGATCTGACAAGTCCTGGAGTTTCGTTGTACTATGACACTGTGAACTTTGGGACAGTGATACGTTTACACTCCCTCCTTCACTCACTCACTTACTCATTTGCTGAGCCACCTAATCCTACTCTTAGGGCCGCGAGGATGCTGTGCAGGGCCAACACACACACACACACACACACACACAACCGTTCATACTCACATTCACACCTGGCACCTATCTCAGCTGACACTGGGCGAAGGCAGTGCACCCTGAACAGCTCATCAGACCATTGCAGGGCCAACACACACACAACCATTCACACTCACATCCACACCTAGGGGCAATTTGGAACAGCCATTTAGCCTAATGTGCACGTCTTTGAACTGTGGTGTGAGGAAACCGGAGTACCCGGAGGAAACCCATGCAAGCACGGGGATAACATGAAAAGTCCACATAGAAACGTCCGAGCCCTGGACCTGAACTTAGGATGTTCTTGCTGAGAGGCGGATGTGCTGACTTCTACACCGCCGTTCCACCCAGTGATGTTTAGAGCACTGTATATAAGCACATTGTGTATTGTGCCATGTAAAACAGAACAATCACAGAAACAGGATATAAAGGCTTGACCAGATAAATGATAGCAGAAACACCTAAAAGTGCTTCATCATCAAATTTCTAGATTTTTTTTTATTGTTAGCGCTGGTGGCAGTAAGCAGTTCCCGACTATTATTCCACCCTCCTGTGATTTCCTTAAACCTGAAATGGTGGAAATGTTGTCCTTTTCAGGCAGGGTGCTATAATTACTGTGCATGCTAATTGTAGCTGTGGCTGATAGCCAGTAATGCCGCTCAACTTATGGTAGTTTTGTGAACCGACACAGGCACACAAAGCATGAGCGTGAACCCTGTCAGAGTTTTTAGAGAAAGTAAGCCAGGTGACAGATGAAGAGAGGCGGACAAAGCAGAGGGATCTGAGCTTGGTGCTGGATATGTGTGGAAAAGAGTTAGTAGGACAGAGAGGATGGGACACACCTCCCAAATGTCATGGTGCTTACACTACTGTCAGAAGGTTATGGGTTTAAATCGTTATAATAATGATGATGATAATAATAATAATACTTTATATTATATCTATAGTATTTCCAATGGTAAAAAGATATGATATAGATTATCAATGTTAGTTAAAGCAAGTATATATGAGTTTAGTATATACTAAATGGAAACATAAGCAAAAAAGCACTAAAATGAGATCTTTATTGTTTACTTTTTAAGTCTTTAAAATCACGATAAATGCATTAGCTCTGAGTATGCTTGCAAGCAGGTGTATAAGAGATTTGTAATATCATTTTTAAAAATTCTATTTAAGAGTTTAAGTATATTCTATGCAGAACCATAAAGAAAATGTTCACGTACATTAATCATGACAGAGGCAGGTCAGGTGAGCTCTGTGCTTCATGCAGTAGTAAGCTAAACACTTTGTAGCTAACAGCGTCTGTTTATAGTTTACTCATTGAGAGTTTAGTATATCACAAAAAAAAGTAAACAGCACTCTCTAAAGGTGTTTAGTATATACTATGCAGAAACACAAGAAATAAAAAATTTCAATTAAAGTTTCAATTAAAAATAAACCATAAAATAATTATATCAAATTTTGGTTTGCTTTTTGTCTGTTCCCGTGTAATATATACTAAAACAATTATTCACCTCAAGCTTGGTGGATATTGCCGAATAGTTCACGAGATGGAATACCTTTGCTGAATAATTGTTATAAGTCAGCCTCAAAGCTCCAGTACCAACCCGGGCTGGACTGCTGTAAATCACTATAGTTTAAAATGTAACACATGTTGACTGAATTGTTCAACAGCTGGTCAGAATGAGTCTCAAAAAATAATCAACCAAAAGTGATCGATGTGTTTTTTTTAATGAATTATCTGTTGATCTGTTGATACAGCAAGGGTGTAAGTGGGGGTGTGTGAAGTCAGGAGTCCCTTACATATCCTAGACCAGAACAAGGAGCAAACCAGCTGTGTTCTTGTAAACCTGTGGAAAAGAGATAGTAAAAGCAAAATATATGTAAAAAGGAAGGATGCTGCAAAAGAAGAGGTGTGGAAGAAAGAAAGAGAGAGAGAAAGAGAAAGAGAGAGAGAGAGTGAGAGGAAAGCTGTAACACAGCTGTGACCTGGATGAGTCCCTCCCCTCGTATCTCAGGGGTTCAGGAACAAGAGCGAGCCTGTCAGCGCCCTACTTTCCTAAAGTCTAATTCTAGGCCATTATCTGTGCTAGCACTGGTGGGGCTTGAGCATCCACCAGAAAAGTCCTTTTAGTGTGTGTGGGGAGGTGAAGGGTGGGTTGTGTGTGTGAGAAGGGAATTTGGGGTTGCCGGCGCTGTTTGTGATTGCTGAAACACTCAGGTCAAGGTTAGAAAGAGTCAGAGAGAGAGAGGGAGAGAGAGAGAGAGAGAGAGAGAGAGAGAGAGAGAATGCAAAGAAGTTAACTTATTAACACTACAAAGGCAAAGTATATTTTAAGAGACTCCACTTTAGTACACTTCCTCATTGGCTGCTACTGACTATAATTTCCTGAAGTGCTTCTGCTTGGAATCTTGGAATCTAAAACTGAAATCTTACAAACGAACTGTAGTGGCTTTAATACTGGAGGCCAGGTGTTCCCAGATGGAGATGGCCACCTCTTTTGTCGCCTTGTTGTTGTTGACAGCTCTAAAAGTCCTCCTCCGTTATTAATGATCAGAATCATATGAAACTTGGTGGACTTGTTCTTGTGGACAATAACTAGAATTCCATCGAGCCCAACTTTGGATTTTCAAATCGGAAATATTACGTCATAACTTGTGACTCATAACTTAAAAATGAACCCAAAAGAATGTATATAAAAAAAAATCATACAGGTTTGGTTTTTATTTTCACAATACATGTTGTATTATGATTGACTGGTGACTGTTTTTAATACAATCCCCAGTAACAAATGGGATTATACTGTAAATAATGTCAGCTTGTAATAAAACAATGTGAATATCATTGTACATATTTCAAATTCGTCGGGGGACACAGTGGCTCAGTGGTTAGCTGTTTAAGTGGTTAGTGTCGTCTCAAACTGAAATTTCAAATTGTTTAGCAATTAAACCCCTGCTGTAAATTTAACCTTTGTGGCGTACCTCAGGGCTCTGTATTGAGTCCATTGTTATTTACTCTGTACGTGCTACATTATTAAGGGTGGTTATTTCAGACACATTCTCTTTATCACCCTCATCATCCTCTCTCTCTCTCTGTGTGTGTGTGTGTGTGTGTGTGTGTGTGTGTGTGTGTGTTGACATTAGATCTCTTGATTGTGATAGTTATGTGTGTAGCAGTTCTCTCAAGTCAGATTGTGCTTGAGTCTCAGCATCTGTCTCACACGCCTGAGGCCGAAGCCCCTCATACACACAGTATGCCTTGATGTCCTGATCTCATGCTCTTGCTGTCTGTCCTTGTCTGACCCATTCCTTTAAACACACACACACACACACACACACACACACACACACACACACACACACACACACACATGCATGGCGAGTCATGTGAGGGCTGTGTGTTGAAGACGTTAAAACAGTGTGACAAGGGGAAAGGGCACACTGAAGAAATGGAAGCTGGCAGTAGGGGTGTGTGTCCAGTTCGTGTGGTTGTGTGTGTGATATGCTGGCCAAGGTGGCTTCAAGGCTCATGGATAACAAAAAACAACCTCACACAACAGGATCAGATATCAACACTGCTTTGACCATTTTGTGACCCGCTCTGGTGTATTGGTTAAACATAATGGGAGGTGTTCATGCTGGAGGTGTCAGGATAGACTTTATTGTTTGAATATTCTTCGATTTTATTAATATTTATGTACTTGAAGAGAAAAACCACATCTGAACGTTTAAGAGCTCAAGGATTAACCTTTGGGCCTTGGTATAGGAGAAGAGCTATGAATAAATGCATTGTATGAAAAAAGTGTCATAAGTGTTGTATTATTAAACATTAAAAAATGAATACACTCACGGATGTGCTATCACTGCGCCTCTGCGCCACTCTCTTACCGAGCCACTTAATCCTGTTCGGCTTGAAGGGAGACTGGAGCCCGTCTCAGCTGACACTGGGCAAAGGCGGGATACTGCTTGTCAGACCATCGCAGGGCCAGAACACACAACAACTCACACTCACCCTCATACCTATGGGCAATTTGGAAGAGCCAAGTATGTACAGTATATACAGCCTAATGCACATGTATGAACTTTGGGACATTGATACGTTAACACTCACTCACTCATTTGCTCTGTCAGCAGACAAAGCTCGCCAGAACAATGCAGAGTCAACACACACACACGCACAACCATTCACCCTCACATCCACACCTTAGGGCAATTTTGAACAGCTAATTAGCCTAAGATGCATGCCTTTGGACTGTGGGAGGAAACTGGAGTACCCAGAGGAAACCCATACAAGAACGGAGGGAACATACATACTCCACATAAAAATGGCCAGGCACGGGACGCGAACCCAGGAGCTTCTTGCTGTGAGGCGGATGTGCTAATCACTACGTCACTGTGCCATGTGCCATGCAAAATGAATACAGCATGCACCATAAATGTCATATTACATAAGCAGGTAGTTATAACTAAATAGTGGAGGGATAGGAAGATGTTGGTTCGAAATGAATAAGGATAAGTGTTTGAATCTATCTCCTAAGACATGTATAAAAACATACAGTTCCACCCACACACAGCATTTATCCGACAGTGTTACCGTGATGACAGTAAACGTGCAAATACAACCAGAGGACAGGAAGTGCAATGTTAAAGGATATCAATATGATAGAATGATACTTGTTAAGACATTGTTTTTATTTACAAATTGCAAAATTCAGGAGAGGTGAGTCATGTTACCATAAATACACTGATACTGTACATGAGAATGTTCTCAGAGAGAGAGAGAGAGAGAGAGAGAGAGAGAGAGAACGAGCCCTCAGTGTTCTTCACAACTGACTATTGATAAACTCATATATGGCACTTCAGGTCATTCCTACATTCCGTCTGGACTTACACGGAACCTCCATTCCAAACATCACTGACCTTTTAATACAGTATCTCAGAGTCCAGGAAGCAGAGTCTCTGTGAATGCTCTCTAAATGTTCATAAAAACATAAACGAAAGGTCGTTGATCCTGAGCACTGCAGTTAGGTGTTCACGAGGGAGGAGGGAGATCCACTAGACTAAATGAAGGAGC
>JBCNYH010000007.1:25342124-25354129 GCA_039654325.1 Tandanus tandanus | reverse complement strand
GCAGTAATCAGGCCTGGGTGTGGCTAGAGAAATTGAACTCAGGTGTGATAAACCACAGTTATGTTTTAACAGGGGGGGGGCAATCACTTTTTCCACACAGGGCCATGTAGGTTTGGATTTTTTCTCTCCCTTAATAATAAAAACCTTCATTTATGTGTCTTGCTTAAAGACATTTCAGCCATGAATGTGGAGGAAGAGAAGGTGCAGCTCACTCCCCCCGCCACCACACATTTCTCCTGCTGGTTTGGGAATCAAACCAGTGACCTTTTGGTCTCAAAGCCACTTCACTAACCATTAGGCCACAGCTGAGTTATATAGATATAACTCACTCACTCACTCATTTGCCAAACCGCTTAATTCTACTAGGGTCGCGGGAAAGTTGGTGTCTATCTCAGTCTATCTCTAACACTGACCCCCCAACGAAAAGTCTAGCAGGTCTGAATGTTCTTATTTTTTTCACTTAATTTGACAACTCCAATGACATTTTCCTTGTTGTCCCTTCTAGAATCATGATTGATGGTTTCTTGACCCTCCTCCCCGATGACATGTTAGGACATGAACGATGATTGGTAGCTGTCAAGCTCGGAGTGTTGCCAGTCTCCTGACCAAGACATAGAATTTATGGTGCTAATCTGACATGTCAATCATCATGAAAGACAAACACATTGTGTGGTCTGATCCAGCATTAAACAGTAAAATGTCCATTTACAGACTTAATTTATTATAGTTACATGGACATTATAGCAAGATTATATCACAAAGCTACAGAAGACCCAAATCACTTTTTAGAGAGTGTGTTTTGGTTGCCCAGGAGTGTAAGCTAAACAAGGCTAAAAATGATTGCTAGCATAATAAAGTGCAACAAGCAAGTTAGCTAGCTACACAATTATGACTCACTCACCCATTTGCCGAACCGTACCACTTAACCCTATTAGGGAGACTGGAGCCTATCTCAACTGACACTTGGTGAAGGCGGGGTACACCCTGAACAACTCACCAGACCATCGCAGGGCCAACTCACACAACCACTCCCACTCACAGGCACACCTAGGGGCAATTTGGAGCAGCCAATTAGCCTAATATACATGTCTAATGCAAGCCCTGGGAGAACATGCAAACTACATATAGAAACGGCTGAGCCCAATACTTGTGCTAACCATGCCACCCCCACAATTATTAGTTATTGTTTAAATGTTATACTATTAACTTGACTATTATCCTGAGTAGATGTAGCTGTTTATTTATTTATTTAATTTAGAAATGTTCTGAAATAGCACAAAATGTCAGCATGTTCTGGGTCAATGTTTGGCTAGCGGTGGTGCAGTGGGTGGCGTCGTCGCACTACAGAAAGCGCCAGGGTTTTTATTTGTTCCTGACCTTAGGTTACTGTCTGTGTGGCGTTTCATATGTTTTCGACATGTCTACAATGGGCTTCCTTTCCACCAGTATCTCCAGTTTCATCCCACATCCAAACAACACGCCAGCAGTTGGACTGAGAACTCTAATTTACCTCTAGGTGTGTGTGTGTGTGTGTGTGTGTGTGTGTGTGTGTGCGCGCGTATTTGACCAATGCCACACTAGCCTTTGGCTACGGTTGCCCTGGTAACACCTGTCACCATTTGCTTTCTTGCTCAGCACCTTGTGAGCTGTGTTCTTTCCCGTTTCCCCCCAACTCTGTTTCTTCAGTCGTTCCTCTTTCATTTCTCAAACTCCATTTATTCGGAGTGATTTTTCTCTATTATATAACACGACAGGTCATGTAGAGTTAGCAAATGTTTATTATTCAACACGTTCAAAGCTAAAAGTAGGACATGGCTCCTTTAACATATGATTTTTTTTTTTTTTGCTCTTCCTCTCCATTCTTTTTCTCCCACTGCCCCAGTTTCTAGTGTTATGAAAAGCAGTGAATGTGAGCCAATAATCGGGTATACTGGTAAAAGGGGAAAGATTCTTCTTCTGCACCATTTTTAATGTTCTTGATGAAAAATGATTACTGTCAGGAAAACACTGAGCCTGCAACTCAGTGCTGGAAAAATACTGAACCTATAAATACACACACAGACACACACAGACAGACACACACGCGCGCACACACACACAGACACACACACACACACACACACACACACACATATATAGGTATTCTGATATTCTAATATAGCTTCAAGTGCACTAAGTGCCATTTTGCCATAGAGCTGTCTTAAGTTTTGCAGAAATGTAGCAGGGGGTGAACCACTTTTTTGTATCCAACTGACCCAATAAGTAGTGCATTATATTAACCCCATCTTTTGGCTTCATGTTACAAATGAACACGTTTAACATTAAACAAAGCATTTCAAGATAAACAAGGAAACACATCGTCTGAAGTAGCTTAATAGTAAGCCAGTTCATTACTTCATAAACAACAGAGATCCCAAGAAGCAATATTGCGGAACTCAGGGAAACCTTTAGTGAAAGCGGAAACCTCTGGGAATAGCAGAGGGAGTCCCGAATGCCCATTTCCAAGATATAAAAGTAGTGCTGGCTCCAAAAAGCTGGCCCCACCATCCAAGTCAATATTTAGACAGAAATCTCTGAGGTTTCTCAAGTGCACAAAATGGTGTGATTAACAGGAAGTGACACACCTTATACCATTTCATGCCCAGAAAAAGGCGTGGCAATGCTTCGGCCTACTTGTCATTTGCTTTTTTTGACATATTAAATCTATTATCTATTAAAGGCTTTATTATTACTTCTCTTCTATAATTGTTCCTTTTTTAGTTTTATACCATCTTCACCCCTTACAAACAGAGCATCTTTTTTGAAAATATTAATTTACTATAAACTTAAAGTAGTGCCTATATATATATCATCACGATTCGATCTCACGCCCCCCCCACACTCCTCAAAATTCTCTCATATCATGGAGATCGTGGGATGAGGCATGGTAAAAGTTGCATCCTTACATGCAGACCTTCAGTGTGCAATGTGCAGTATTTTAAAGTGCATTACTGTATACATAAATATCTTAATAGAATGAGTCCGAAGCATCCAAACAATGAGTAGAACATCATGTATTTCCGTGTCGGGTGAATTCGTCTTCCATATGAACTACATATATCATCTGCAACATCTCTCTGTTTCTCACACTTTGTACTCTGTCTTTAATTAAAGTAGCGGTTTGTGATTTTTAGTGCCATCTGCTGTCTGAGAGACAGAAATACAATCAAAATAAAATCAGCGAGGATTGACCCCAACACCCCTGTCTTCCTCTATCTCTCTCTAGCGGTACCGTTCCCGCTGAGCCACAGGCTGAGTATGCGGGAGGTGTTTGACTGTGAAGGAAAGCCACGCGTAGACCTGCTGAAGGCTCACCTCACTAAAGAGGGCCGTGTGGAGGAACCTGTCGCCCTGCGAATCATCAACGAGGGCGCTTCCATTCTACGTCAGGAGAAGACAATGCTGGACATCGAGGCTCCTGTTACAGGTCAGAAACACAAGCACTTATGTCTTAAACACAATTTTTTTTTACCTTATTTTAAGAAACGTGCAAAATGTTAAAGATCACGGAATTAATACTCAGACTTCCTGTTAGGTTTTCTTCTTATAGAACAGTGTCAATCATTTATAACTTAATATATATAATGATTAACAACTCTCTGTGGTCTGAAAAAAGTAGCTAAATGCAGATTATATTAATATAATAGCAACTTTGTGTTGTATTCCTTATATTGTATTATATAATGGTTCAAGTACCCCTCGCTGCAGAACCAAAACTCCAGGGGGTGGAGTCAGATTAGTTTAGCTCCTCCTTCCTGGGTGGAGTCAAGTAACAAATACAGAGGGTGTAGAAAACCAACAAAATAGTTTTTTAGGCTGTGCTTGTTGTTACACATTGTACAATACACTGTGGATTACAGATTAGGTTTAGTGCTAGACCTAAAGGAGGAGGTAGGGGGAACAAGTTTGGTTCCACCCCCTGGACTTTTGGCTCTGCAACAAGATTGTCTTAGATGGTTGGACTCATTGATCTACTTTACTGGATTGTACTCATTCATACACACACACACACACACACACACACACACACACACACACACACACACACACACACACACACACGCCCTAGAGATGGCTCTAAATTATACACACCTGTGCAATGTGGACATATTGCAGATTCTGATTAAGTTCTCAGCACACATGCTACATCACTCTCGTTGCTCCAAACAAATAAATACGAACCTCCAAAATATATTTCACAACAGTGATCCCATATTTAATCCCATATAAAATATCTACACTGATTGTTGGACATTAGCGTCCAGCACCTGCTATTCCTCGGCATTCGTGGCATTGTGTGCATAGCGCCGCCATTACTACGCCTAGCAGATGTAACGTATAAGGCATAGGGTTAAACAGACAGATAAGCTCCATGCAGCAGAAAAAATTCTGACCTTAATTCTAGAGGAATTTTTGAAAAATAAAGAAATTAAGCTGCATTTGTTTTAGCTTTTCAGGGTAATTATTTATATATTTATAAAATATACTTCACGTCATATCTAAAGAGGTCTGCTCTTGCAAGAAAAAAACTTCAAGAATCTGTTTATTGGTTCAAGAGTTGGTGTTTTCTAGTCATTCGGCACGCTGGTTCCTTCCAGGCACAGTAATGGTGGCTACTTTTTCATGTCATTCACAAAATTGTGCTATATATTTTTTGTTATGTGCTATATATTTATGAGGGAAAAACTGAACCACTCCATAAAGTCTTCTCCAGCACATCCCAAACACTTTCAATAGGGTTAAGGTCAGGACTCTCGGGTGCCAATACATATGTGAAAATGATTCCTCATGCTCTTTAAACCACTCTTTTACTGTATGAGTCCCAATTTTATATCCGTGCCATCAGGGAAGAAAAAGTCCATTGATGTGATAACCTGCTCATTCAGTACATTCAGCTCATCAGCTGACATTTTATTCCCATATTATTGTTGCTGAGCCTCGACCTGACCAACTGGAGCAACAGTGCCATGTAGATTACATGCTGTAATCAGGGCTAAATGGTCTCCAAGAAAATATTAGAGTGTGCGACTTTTTTTGGCTGGCCAGTATATAAGGCTGTAATAAATAAATAAATAAATAGTAAAATGCTGGTACAGACGTATGCAAGATCCCCAGACATGTGACTGCTGAATTCTAGTGTGAATTAAGATGTATTTTATTAGATATAATTTAGGAAAGTAGAGCTCGATATCTGAACCCTGGTGAGAAAGTGTGATGTGTGGTTTCGATGTAGAAGCAGTAAGAGGAGAGGAAATAAGTACTGAGTTTTGGTTTCTTTTCTTAAAATAAAAATATCTTACAGATCAGTCGATTAGATTATTGTAGTCGAGTACAGATTTGAGTTAAAAGTTTCCGCTGTTCCTGTTCTGTGTTTCCACTGCAGTGTGGAAACTGGTACCATTATGGAAAATGGAAAAAGCAAATATCAACAAAGATAGAGCACAGAGACTGACATTGAGATCGAACTGTTTTGTTTGTGTGTGTGTGTGTGTGTGTGTGTGTGTGTGTGTGTGTGTGTGTGTGTGTGTGTTTGTGATGATGGGGTTCATTATAGCAAGTTCCACTGGTCCCAGATCTGTTCATGTACATCCCAGGAACTAATATGAGAGCTTTTCACAATGTTCCTAAAGTTCCTGGGTTGTCTTATGGGTGCTAAGTGTAACCTTTTATTTCTAAGAGTCTACTGAGGGACAACCTTTTATTAGAAAGAGAAAAATCACCTGGTTCATGCATACACACTTTTATACAGTGGTACTGAATAAGGATGA
This sequence comes from Tandanus tandanus, assembly GCA_039654325.1. NCBI lineage: Eukaryota > Metazoa > Chordata > Actinopteri > Siluriformes > Plotosidae > Tandanus > Tandanus tandanus. The sequence goes on along the minus strand of JBCNYH010000007.1, from coordinate 25,348,322 downwards.
GGTCAAGCCATATTTAAAAATAGCCGTTCTATAGAATATCGTAACCCCTCAGCCAGGATGCCTCAAACGCATGGAGGACAAAAGCCATCCCCCCATAAGGACAGTTTTGGACAATTAACATTTTATTAGCCACCCTACACACAGGTTTAGGTCATAGGGAGTGCTCATGCAAAATTTAAGAAAGCTCATGCATATGAACCAAACAATGTCCTGGTCAAACTTTATATGTTCAAGGTCACTGTGCCAAGGTCACAGGTCTCATATGCAAATTAGCTGACCCAAGCACAGGTTTAGGTCATAGGGAGTGCCTATGCAAAAGTTCAGGAAGCTATCATGCATATGAGCCAAGCAATGGCCTGGAAAACCTTTATATGTTCAAGGTCACTGTGCCAAGGACAAAGGTCACATATGCAAATTAGCTACCCCACGCACAGGTTTAGGTCATAGGGAGTGCCTATGCAAAAGTTCAGGAAGCTATCATGCATCTGAGCCGAGCAATGGCCAAGACAAAATTATTGTCACCCCGCCCGCCAAGTTCCAAGGTCATGTGCCAAGGTCAAAGGTCACATATTCAAATTAGCCACCCCACGCACAGGTTCAGGTCATAGGTAGTGCCTATACAAAATCTCAGAAAGCTGGCCTGTGCATGAGCCGAGTAATGGCCGGGACAAAGTTATTGTCACGCCGCCCGCCCGCCTGCCCTCCCGGCCGCAAATCCACACTTTTTATCGGTTTATACCAGGGGTGTCAAACTCATTTTCACTGAGGGCCACATCACTAAATTTAAAGGTGATCGAGGGCCGAATATTCACTGCACATCTATTCTTAAAGTTCAACCACGAAATCTGCATGGCAAAATTATTGGTTTAGGCATTTGTCCTCTTTTCCTTTATTCACTTGCATTTTCTGACAAGCTAGCATGCAATCTTACTTAAGTCATGAATGACCAGCTGTACCCGGAGGGAACCCGGAGGGAACCCACGCAGCCATGGAGTGAACATGCAAACTCCACAGAAACACCCGAACACAGGAATGGAACCCAGGACCTTCTTGCTGTGAGGCAAACATCCTAACTACTACACCACCGTGCCACAGCTTCATCATGCTCTTGAGTAAACAGAAATATCCGGAGTCTAAGACGTAAACATGCCTTAGACAGGGGTGGTTCTGAAGGTTCCAAACCATGTTGGACTAACAAAATATGAGGGCGGTGTGGCCAAACAGCCTCCCACAGATGGGTTGGGCTGGGGGTTTTGGGGGTGGGGGTAGATGAGGGGGGGAGGTTTTGAAGGTGGTTCAGCGTGGTTTATAATGATGGCAGTGTGGCAAGCAATTGTGAGCGCTAGTTGAAAACAGTTGTTATGAGGTTCTATTGAACACGGTTCAGAAAGGTTGGGAAAGGCAACAACACAGCAGCTACAAGCAGCTAGATGATGATGGTGGTCAGTGCTGGTCGACAGCAAACACCATCATGGTTTCAAGGCGATGTCACTATGGTCCAGCATGGTTTGGAGCTGTGCGAAACTGCCATCAAAACCGCCCCTGTGTGTGACCAGCTTTACACTGGGGCACGATGTCTGCGATTTCCACGATCTGAGAGAATCGAGATGAGCGTGGGGGTTGTGGGAGTAAATCGTGATCTTGATGGAACTTGGCGCTGATCGCGCTGAGCGTGGATTATTACAATGTATTACGATTTGACGCCAATCTAGATAGAACGTGGGAAGCGCGGTAGAGCGCAGTAGAGCTTATTAGACCTTAACAGACCTTAACAGAGTGTAAAAGACCTTGCGCCATCGTAGGGGATCTTGGTTGAACTTGGCAACACGATTCCCTCAAGTTTCATCTCTCGGATGCACCCCGCCTCCTTTTTTATACCCAAATCGTGCTCTAAGCATGCTCATAAATCGTTGAGCTCCCCAATTTTGTGAATCGCGGAGATAATAGACATCGTGCCCCAGTGTAAACCCAGGGTTACTAATACAGCTTTACCTCTGATGTTTACAAAGCACCGACACGGGGGACTCCTTCCATAAATCCTTCATAACCTTTCACATAAAACTTAATAACCACATCAGAAACTACATCCAGCATACTAAGCAACATGTTAGCCATAACTATAGAAAAGATAAAGTATCAGGATGAGCCCTGCAGCCAGAAGCACTATCTGTCACAGAGCTGCTGCTATAGAAAATGAATGGAGGCATTCTGACCAATCAGAGTGAAGATTCTAAGAGCGCTGTTGTGTAAAAGATGAATATGTTCTGTATGAATATTTTTGCTTCCTAGCTTTGTAGCTTTGTTTCACTAAAACGTATTCAGTTCTGATACGGTGTATATACGGCAGTGTGTGGAGATATTCATGGCCAGTTCTTCGACCTGATGAAGCTGTTTGAGGTTGGAGGGTCTCCGGCTACAACGCGGTACCTCTTTCTAGGGGACTACGTGGACCGAGGTTACTTCAGTATCGAGGTTAGTGACATAGTGCTATCTCTCACACTCAGAGAGTGTATGCACCCTGCCTAGTGATCTTATATAATATCTCTGACACCTGTCTCTCTCTTCCTCTCTCTCTCTCTCTCTCTATCTCTCTCTCTATCTCTCTCTATCTCCGTGTGTTTTATATCTCTTGTCACTCAACATCCTCTACCCAAAGACATTATTTCTGCTGCGAGGAAACCACGAATGTAGACATTTGACTGAATATTTCACATTCAAACAAGAATGTAAGTATAAAGGAAAAAGTTCTCACTTTGATTCCTACGTAATCAGATTTTTTCCATTTCCTGTTTACCCACAGTGCATCATTTTTCATTAACCCAGAGTTTGAATTTGTCTATATGTATACTACAACTTTTCTTTGTCCACAACTGTCTTTCTTCCATCCATCCATCCACCCATCCACCCATCCATCTGTGTTTTCTATGTATGTATGTATGTATGTATGTATGTATGCATGTATCCATCTATCATCATCATCATCATCTTCTTCTTCCGCTTGGTCTGGGGTTGGGTTGCGGGGGCAGCAGCCTAAGCAGTGAGGTTCAAAAGTCCCTCTCCCCAGCCACTTCCTCCAGCTCTTCCAGGGGGACACCGAGGCGTTCCCAGACCAGCCGATAGACATAGTCCCTCCAGTGTGTTCTGGGTCGACCTCGGGGTCTCTCACTAGTTGGACATGTCTGAAACACCACACCAGGGAGGCGTTTGGGAGGCATTCTAATCAGATGCCCAAGCCACCTCAACTGGCTCCTCTCAAACCGAAGGAACAGCGGTTCCATCCGAACTCCTCCCAGATGCCTGAGCTTCTCACCCTATCTCTGAGGGAGAGCCCCGCCACCCTGCGAAGGAAGTTCATTTCAGCCGCCTGCATTCGCGATCTTATATCTATCTATCATTCTTCTATTTTCTCCATCAGTATATCCAGTCATCTTCTTCCATCTATCTGTCCATTTTGTACCCACCATCCATCCATCCATTTATTCCTTCATTTGCCAACCTGCTTAATCCTACTAGGGCCACAAGGAGGCTCAGCCAACATTGGGTGAAGGCAGCATACACCCTAAACAGCTTGCCAGTCCATCGCAAGGCAAGGCACACACACAACCATTCCCACTCACACTCACTTAGGGGCAATTTGGAACAGCCAATTAGCCTAATGTGCATGTCTTTGCACTGTGGGAGGAAACTGGAGTACCCGGATGAAACCCACGCAAGCACAAGGAGAACATGCAAACTCCACACAGAAACGCCCTCGGCGAGCCCGGCACTCAAACCCACGAGGTTCTTGCTGTGAGGTGGAAATGCTAACCACTACGCCACCAAGCCACCCTCAATCCATCCATTCATCCATGACCCATCCATTATCTATCCTCTCAATTCATCCATCTACAACTGTCTTCATATCCATCCATTCATCTACCCGTTTGGCCATCCTGTCCATAATATATCCTTCAATCATCATCTATGCACCCATATATCCATCCATTTAACTATCCACCTTGTCGCTCTCTATTTCCAATTATCCATCTGTCTTACTATCTCTACATACATGCATCTCTCTATCCATTCCACTTGTCCATCTATTAACATGCCCATCAATTGACCTACCATCCCATCCATCCTTTCAAAAACCGTTCTCATGCATCATTCATCCATTTATCCATCCATCCATCATTCCATCTGCATATATCTATCATTTTGTACATTTACATGCATTAGAGGACACTCTTACCCCTGGTGACATTTATTTTATTTGTACTATAGAGCAGTTCAGAGTTAATCAGTACTCTTATTTTGCTCTCCGTTCCCTTCGCCACCAAATCCCTCCATTTCTTTAGGACCCTTCTATCCTCTTTAGAAGCCCCATGTTTTCTCGTAGACATGCTTTCTAGATCAGTCTCTCTCAAATGAGACAGAGAGCATTAACTGCAAATTAATTTGCTCGTTAATGATTGGCCCAGGGAGTCAGTGAGTGTGATTTCCCTGATGGGACAGTAAAGAGTGGGCGCCCTCCTTTTCCATCTGCCAAGTGCGAGAACACACACATAGACACGCACGCACACACAAGCTTCACTGAACACACTCTTGGCCTGAAAAGGTCTGCCCTCAGTTAAAGTCAAACAGTGCAATTTGTTGCACTGTATATTTTAAAATATCATAATCTTTCTTAAGTTAAAAAAAAAAAAAAGGTTAAATGAATATGCATCTAGGAATCACGCTCATCTCACTCTCATTTGCTGAACCACTTAATCCTACTAGGGTCACGCGGAGGCTGGTGCCTATCTCAGCCAACACTGAGCGGAGGCTGGGGACAAATCGCCACTCCATTGCAGGGCCAACACACACGACCATTCAAGCTTACACTCGCACCTTGGGACAATTTGGAACAGCCAGTTACCCTAATGTATCCTAACGTAGCCTAATGTGCAAGGGGGCATCCGAGGCCTAATGGTTATAAAAGCGGGTTTGGGACTGAATGGTCACTGGTTCGATTCCCGGACCAGCAGGAAAAATGTGTGGTGGCAGGGGGATAACCTCCTGCCTCCCTTTCCTCCACCTCCACAGCTGAAGTGCCCTTGAGCAAGGCACCTAACCCTCAACTGCTCTCCGAGCGCTGCATCATGGCTGCCCACTGCTCCGGGTGTGTGTGCTCACTGTTTATGGGTGTGTGTTCTCACTTGTGGGATTAATATATTATATCAAAATCAAAAATGTTTTTGGACTGTGGGAGGAAACCAGAGTAGCCAGAGGAAACCCAGACAAGCACAGGAAGAACATGAAAACTTCACACAGAAACGCCCGAGCACAGGAATCGCACCCAGGACCTTCTTGCTGTGGGGCAGAGATGCTCGCTTCTTCATCATCGTGCCACCTATTTTCTTGATTTGCATAGTGTAAACTGATTGGCTCTTATGCTTTATGATGCAACATCACTCGCTTCTCATATTTTCAGCTTAGTATTTCCATTTTGTCTTTATTTTGGGGGGAGAATATGGGGAAAATGCTACAGTGAAAGTTTTCATACTTGTTTGTGTGCAAGCAAGGGGTGTGTGTGTGTGTGTGTGTGTGTGTGTGTGTGTGTGTGTGTGTGTGTGTGTGTTGAGTGATGCTGTGGTATGACTGAACAGATGGGGTGGCCCTGGGATGGCGAAGTTGACACAGTACAGATTGTCTCTCAGACTCTCTCTCTCTCTCTCTCTCTCTCTCTCTCTCTCTCTCTCTCTCTCTCTCTCTCTCTCTCTCTCTTTCTCTCGATGTCTCGATTGGCAATGTTCTCCGAAAGTGTAAATTCATGCAGGATCTGTGTGTACCAATGAGACGCAGAGAAAAATACAGCATTGGAACATGTCAGAGCGTTTGCATGTTTTGAAACTCTTCTTTTATCTCTCATTATGCCTCTTACTCTCCTTCCCCCCTTATTTTTCCCTTTTTTCTCTCTCTCTCTTTCTTTCTTTTTGTCCTTCTTTAAGGTAAAATTAAATACTCTGAGCAGGTGTATGACGCGTGCATGGATGCGTTCGACTGTTTGCCGCTAGCCGCTTTGATGAATCAGCAGTTTCTGTGCGTGCACGGTGGCCTCTCACCCGAGATACACACATTAGATGACATCAAGAAGGTGCTTACACACACACACACACACACACACACACACACACACACACACACACACACACACACACACACACACATATATAGATA
>JBCNYH010000007.1:25312621-25337621 GCA_039654325.1 Tandanus tandanus | reverse complement strand
GTGGAGTTTGCGATAGCTTTGTGATGCTAGCAGTGAATTAGCTTCATTTCTATCCTAGCGTGACATATCCGAGTGTTTTATTCATACCTGACCCAGCTGCCTCCTTATCAGATCATGTGTGCAGGATGAAGGTTCAGCCTCAACAACGTGCATTCTTTAAAATAAAGAATTAATCTCTTAATACTGGGTTCTGTGCTATTGTTCTTTATCTGCTTCAGAGAACTCAAGGACTCGACCACGGCAGCTTTACAGTGCTGAGCATTTAAACTCACGGCCTTCTGAGCTACAGTTCAAAGCCCCCACCGTCTGAACCACCTCCCTCTCTCTCTTTCTCTCTCTGTGTAAATTCAATCACAGTAAATAAGAAATCACTGAGGGTTTACTAAACTGACATCTTTACTGTACAAGCAAACAGGCTTTGTGTTCAGCTATAATACTGAACTTTATTACATTAAAGACGCACAACAAATGTCCACAAATGTTCACATACTGATGCTGGGGGGCAGCAGCGGCCTAATGGTTAGAGAAGCGACTTTGGGACCGAAAGGTCGGTGGTTCGTTTCCCAAACCAGCAGGAAAAATGTGTGGGGTGGGGGAGTGAGCAGCACCTTCCCTTCCTCCACCGTTTTTTTTTTTGCTTTTGATATACTGTATTAATCCCGCAAGGTAAATTATTGCCTCTGCATTTAACCCATCCAAAGTGAGCACACACACACGTAAACAGTGAGTACACACACACACACTCGGTGCAGTGGGCTGCTACACACATTGGGGGCGCACGGAGAGCAGTTAGGGGTTCGGTGCTTTGCTCAAGGGCACTTCAGCCATGGAGATGGAGGAAGGGAAGGTGCAACTCACTCCCCCAACGCTACGTTCGGGAATCGAACCAGCGACCTTTTGGTCCCAAAGCCGCTTCTCTAACCATTAGGCTACGGCTGCCCCAATGGCTGCCCTTCATGGCTGAAGTGCCCTTGAGCAAGGCACCTAACCCCCAACTGCTCTCCGGGCGCTGCAATGTGTGGCAGCCCACTGCTCTGAGTGTGTGTGAGTGTGTGTGTGTGTGCTCACTTTGGATGGGTTAAATGTAGAAGTCAAAATTTCCCTTGCGGAATTAATACAGTATTGAAAAAAAAAGAAGAAAAAAAAAGGGAGAAATCTATAACAGTCTCACTCCTACCGAAATGAAAGACATCCCACAATGCACTGGGTTTTCTGGTCTTTAACTGTAAGCCAATGCTCCAATCCCCCGATTATTTACAGTACAATACATTGTTTTATTACAATAATAATACAGCAGGGGCGCACGGTGGCGAAGTGGTTAGCACGTCCTCCTCACAGCAAGAAGGTCCTGTGTTCGGGTCCTGCGCTCAGTGAGGGTGTTTCTGTGTGCATGTTCTTCCCGTGCGTGCATGGGTTTCCTCTGGTTTACTCCCACAGTCATGCACATGAGGCTAATTGGCTGTTCCATATTGCCCCTAGGTGTGAGTGTGAGTATGAATGGTTGTGCGTGTGTTGCCCTGTAATGGTCTGGTGAGTTGTTCAGGGTGTACCCCACCTTTGCACAGTGTTGGCTGAGATAGGCTCCAGCCTCCCCGCAACCCTAGTAGGATTAAGTGGTTCGGCAAATGAATGAGTGTAGTGGACGATAAGCAGGGGCCAACACACATACTCATATCCACAACTAGGGGCAATTTAAAACAGCCAATTAGCCTCATGTGCATGTCTTTGGACTGTGGGAGGAAACTGGAGCCCAGGACTCGAAATGGCTGTGAGGCGGACATGCTAAGCACTACACCACTGTGCTGTTCCTTTAAACATACAGTACTAGTGAGATGTCTGGATACACAAGAAACTGTGTTCAAACTTCAGATGGTACTGTATGTTCCTCCTCTACCCCTCCTCCCAGAGAAAGCTAGCAAGAAAACAGCTGTCCGCTCTCAAGACTAGCGACGTGCACCTCTGCACAATCTGGTGGGGGAAAAGTCACATTTTAAAAAATTTTTAAATACGTCCTTAACATGAAATATTTGAATTTCATTTTTTGTTTCCTTTTTTTTTTTTTACTGTCCAGAATGAATCATAAACGGCGTTAGCGGGGTTAACTTTTATATTCACTCTACAAGTTTTCTTGTGTTCACATCTCCGTTTAACATTCACGATTTTACTATGCTAGTGAAGTTCCTACTACTAACATACACCGTTCCACACGTCTCATTTTCAGAACCCTTACAGACACTGTAATGATACACTGGATGGTCTCAGTCACACGATTCACATCACTAATCTGAGCTAATCACAGCGCGCCGGTCCTTCCTGTGGAAGTCTAGATGTATACAATCTCCATCACTGACCATAAGATCACCTTCTCCATCATTACACCAACTGATTACATAACCCAGCAATCAGCTGTGGACTGCACAGGAGTTCTGTTTTCAGGAGGTTCGGCTCTGAACCGACGCTGGAGTTAAAAACAGCTTTCACACTTCAAGAGATGTAATAAACATCAAGGACATAAAAATAACACAAGTGTGAAAATGACCAAAGAGTTTCTAATAGCACACACACACACACACACACACACACACACACACACAAAAACACACACACACACACACACACACACATACACACATACACACACACATACGCACACACGTACATACATACACAAAAGAGGCAGCAGTAGCCTAACGGTTAGAGAAGCGGCTTTGGGACCGAAAGGTCGCTGGTTGTGGGGGTGGGGGAGTGAGCTGCACCTTCCCTTTCTTCACCTTCATGGCTGAAGTGCCTTTGAGCAAGGCACCTAACCCCCAATCCGGGCACCCCAATGTGTAGCAGCCCACTGCACCGAGTGTGTGTACTCACTGTTTACGTGTGTGTGTGTGTGTGTGTGTGTGTGTGTGTGTGTGCTCACTTTGGATGGGTTAAATGCAGAGGCAATAATTTCCCTTGCAGGATTAACACAGTATAGCAAAAAAAAAAAAAATTAATTAAAAAATAAACACATACACATATACATACTGTACATAGACACAAAAACACACACATACACATACATACAGAAACACACACACACACACACACACACACATACATACATACATACAAACACACACATACATACAAACACACACATACATACACAAAAACACACACATACACATACATACAGAAACACACACATACACAAACATACACACACACATACACACATACATACACATATATATACAAACACACACATACACACACACACACACACACACACACATGAATATGTAGATGGATTTACTCTCTGACCTTTATGTCCATTATACTAATAAATCATTCAGGCCTGCTTGTTTCCATGCCTCTTATATGTGCCTTGCATTCTAATAAGATTTCACCTCATATGCATCTACAATTGCTGCGCAAAATGCAAATCAGCTCACAGCATGAATTATTTATGTATTTATTTACGTGTCTAACACCCAAGGTCACTCTACAACGTATGTAATGCATCCACCCCACCACCACCACTACCACCATTACCTATGCCAAAGATGGCTGCCATATTGAAAAAGGATTCTCGTCTCACTCTCACTCATTTGCCAAGCTGCTTTATCCTACTACGGTCGCAGGGAGGCTGGAGCCTATCTCAGCCAACACTAGGAAAAGGTGGGGTACACCCTGAACAGCTCCCCAGACCATCACAAGGCCAATATACACACATACAACCATCTAAATCTAGGGGCAATTTGAAACAGTTAATCAACCTAACGTGCATGTTGTTTTGGACTGTGGGAGGACACCGGAGTACCCAGAGGAAACCCATGCCAGCATGCAAACTCGACACAGAAACATCCAAGCTCTGGATTTGAACCCAGGGCCTTCTTGCTGTGAGGCGGATGTGCTAAATGTAGCTTCAGTCACTTTACCTACATTTAGCTTTAAAAGCTTTTGGGCTTCGACAGTCACCTCATTTCTCTCTCTAAAAAAACAAAAAACAAACAAACAAAAAAAAACACGTGCCGCATTTAGGTTTTCAAAAAGTTCTGTTGAGAAACTGGGATTTTTTTTATCCTGCCTAAAGGAAAACGTGTATCATTCTAAACATGGGCTCGGTCTTTTTTTTCAGTTTTTTAATCTGTTTCATTAAAGACAATCTTTCATTCTTTCATTCATTTTCTGAACCGCTTAATCCTAATAAGGGTCGCGGGGAGGCTGGTGCCCATCTCAGCCGACTCTGGGCGAGGGCGGGGTACACCCTGGACAGCTCGCCAGGCCATCGCAGGGCTAAAGACAATTCATTAGCAAAGAAACGATTAGTCGGTTTATTATTAAGTTAAAACTTTATAACCAACAGCCACAAAACGGCTATACACTGTAACCCTATGGGGCAAACAACCCTGCTTCTTTTCCTGAAAGACTCTTGATTAGATCCTGATTAGATCCTGTTATTATAAGTGTCTGACCATATGGAATGGATCCCTACAGAGATAAACATGCGTATGTGTTTACCTCAAGAACTGTAAAGAAATGGACTTTCTACTTTCTTTTGGTTTTGTTTTAGATTTCTCTTCTTCTGCAGTCTGATGCACATTCAGTGCATGTAGTCGACTAGTGCACAGTACCACAAGAACTTTGGAAATTCAGAAATTACATATTCTGCATGACGTTTTTAATTATTATTATTTTTTATATATATATATTTTTCCAAGCATCAGAAAACAACCCTCGTGCGATAATCAACAAAAGGCAATGAATGGGGTCGCTTTTATTATATACGGTGGCTTGCAAAAGTATTCACCCCCTTGGCATTTTCCCTAATGCGTTGCTTTTTCATGGATCATGGTGAATACTTTTGAAAGCCACTGTATGTATGAGGTATTAAAAATCAACCTCTCTCTCTCTCTCTCTCTCTCTCTCTCTCTTTCTGCTCCAGCTGGACCGGTTTAAAGAGCCTCCAGCCTTTGGGCCCATGTGTGATCTTCTATGGTCAGATCCACTAGAGGATTTTGGCAATGAGAAGTCGCAGGAGTATTTCAGCCACAACACTGTCCGTGGCTGTTCCTACTTCTACAGGTACCTACGTGTGTGTTTCTGTGTGTGTGTGTGTGTGTGTGTGTGTGTGTGTGTGTGTGTGTGTGTGTGTGTGTGTGTGTGTGTTTATCTAAAGAGACTACTAATACTATAAGCACTTTATCATGAAGAAAAGCTTGTGGAAATATGAGCACCTGTACTTATCACATCACTTATAATGACTACAGCAGGTATTCCATGATGATTTTTTCCCCTTGTGTGTATTATGATAGGAACGTACTGTAGAAACAAGTTCAGATAGATGCAGCACATCCAGCTCTATTGTTGTTTGTGCTTGTGATAACACTGGTATACAATTTTTTTAGAAGTTGTCTGCTTCAGAAACAAAATGTGCGATTTATTATGGATTTTGGCATCTCGAATTCAAATATGACAATAAAAACGGCTGATTGGCTTCTGTTTCCAATATGCTTCAGTTTTTTTGCATTTGATGTCTTCATAATTATATCGAACATGAAGCTACATGCATATGGTTTCTCGAGTTGGTATAAAGCAATCTGTTCAGCACAGTGAAGGGAGTTGAGTTAACGGAATTAACGTTGCACCATTCATGACGATATGATGCAATCCATATCATTTATGACGCAATACCAGCTTCAGATTGCACCATTTATTGCTTTGCCTAAAAAGTTATTGATGATTATTGTCTCATTTATATACCGCATCGACAAATAGTATACAAAAGTAAATATTAATAAAACACTGCAATTTTAGGTGGAAAAACAAATTCTCCCACCATGTCTAGGCTTTGAACCCATGGCCTACTGCACCTGAAGTAAATGTTCTGGCACTGAACCTATTTATTCCTAGATTCAGTTAAAGATGTATTTAGTGAGTTCTGATTTAACTTCAGATCCCTTCCATTTATAACTCACCCATCCTTCATGATTCCTAATTCAGGGTTGTATACAGTGACCCAGTACCATATCTTAAAAACTACAGCCAATCAACAATTTAAAAATTCAGTTTCATTCCCGGCAGCCCAAAATTAGGAAAGTTGGACTACATTTATTTTATAAGCATTTGGGCTGCAGACCAGTGTAATGGGATGTTTTGATGTTTAGAAGTGTATAAGAAGTGTTGGTGCAAGCCTGCAAGACATCAGAACTTAAAGGTCCACTATGTGAAATCTAGATGATTTCAACCAAATGATTTCACCCCTCTCTCATACCTCCCCTACCCCTTCCCGGGTGTGTATCAGAATGTACAGTGGTCACCTGGTACCTGTAGCGTACTTTCAAGTGCTTCCTGTCCTTGTCCTATTCGAAACACTAAGCATAATCCTCCATTTTTTTTGTTAACCACCACCAGCTAGCAGTGATTCTTCCTCTTTCTTCTTCTTCGGTTTCCTCTTTCTGCTTCCTTTCAGATTCATGCTGTCACCTGTAAAAACACAAAACACAAAAAGCGCTCTCTAAAGCACAGGTGTCAAAGTCAAAGCCCGCTGGCCAAACGTGGCCCTCCAACTCATTTTACGTGGCCCTCGAGAGCTTTCAAAATAGATGATTGTCATACATTCTTTGCATCAACTATTACACACTCATTCATCGACTGCTTATACCCCTTTCTCACTGCCGCAACTTTCACGCGGATACCCGCAGGACCTCAAGGAGGAACACCACGCGGTGATCATAGGTTTTTTTTTTCCTCGTCCTTTTCCTCTTCCCTTCGAAGGCTTGCTTCAGCATCAATAGCTGAGGTGAAAATTCACAACCTTTTATATCGTGCAAAAAAATCCTATGATCACCATGAACATCATATGGTACCTCCGGTGCTTGTCGATGTTCACACGTTGTTCACGGTGGTCATGAGATGCTGGCGGTTGTGACACATTGTCATGTGGAAATGAGACGTTGTCGGTCTTTCTGCAGAAATGCGGCAGAAAAATCAAACACAATAGAATTTACCTCGAGTAGCTGCAGAAGGCTGCATGGGTCAAGTTGCATGGGTGAGAAAGGTTCATTAATCCTACTAGGGTGGCAGGGAGGCTGGCGCTTATCTCAGCCGACACTGGGTGAAGGCGGGGTACATCCTGAACAGCTCGCCAGATCATTTGCAGGGCAACACGCACACAACCATTCACACATAGAGGCAATTTGGAAAGCCAGTTAGGCTAATGTGCATGTCTTTAGACTGTGGGAGGAAACCGGAGTACCCTGAGGAAACCCACGGATGAACGGGGAGAACATGCAAACTCCACGCAGAAACGCAACCTGGGACCTTCTTGCTGGGAGGCGGGTGTGCTAACCACTATGCCACCATTAAAATCTTAAAGCCAAAAAGAAGTAATCTGCTATGGCCTGGTGTCAGACAGTCATCCCACTGAAGTTAATTATTTTCCAATAACAGCACATTTTATTCCTTTTATATCACAACAATTTGCAAGTGATTAATATAAACCTGATCTGATTAATATAAACCTGATCTGAGTTACAGCCGGGACTGCCGTCAGAGCTGCTGTTTAATCAACACCTCCTGACTAATCAGATTGAAGCCTTCAGCAGCACTGTAGATTAAAAACAAACCTTTTCAATACCTAACACTTAAATAAGTTTTAGCTACACCAGCAGCAAAGATGTAAACAAACCGCTTAAACCGTTTTGTTAACAACTGCGGCTTTTGTTTCCTTTCGCAATCTCGCTGTGTGAATTTTCCGACCAGAACGTGGCCCCAGTCCATCTTGTGTGCGAATATTCAGTGGGTGAGCAGTAAGTGTGTGTGTGTGTGTGTGTGTGTGTAGAGCTTTGCGCTCTGGGCAATTAGGTGTAGTGTGAAAATGAGCCTGCGTCTGTAATTGGAATTGTAAAGCAGCCCAAACAGCGGTCAGGCTCAGCAAAACACAAGAATTCCCACGGCCCCTTGGGAAATCAGGCGATCTGCTGTTTCTATGACAACCGGCTACTACCGAGAGTGAGAGAGAGTGAGAAGTGAGAGAAATAGATATATAAATAAAGAAAAGCAATAGAGACAGATTTGGTTTCTTTCATCTCCGGAAATCTGACTTCACTGAGAGGAGAACAGGAGAGATGGGAATGTGTGTGTGTGTGTGTGTGTGTGTGTGAACACATCTTTGTAACTGAAAATGTTTAGAAGAGTGGCCTGTGTTCTCATTCATTCATTCATTCATTCATTTTCTGAACCGCTTAATCCTAATTAGGGTCGCGGGGAGGCTGGCGCCCATCTCAGCCGACTCTGGGAGAGGGCAGAGTACACCCTGGACAGCTCGCCAGGCCATCGCAGGGCAGAAACACGCTGACGGCAACTCTTTACGAACGACAGCAATGGTTCTTTTACACACCTCTCACCACAGACAGTGAGAGACATGGCCGGCCTTTGATGACCCAGTTAGCTGCACTGGGGGGACAGCAGTGTCAACTCGGTGATAGAGGCGCTTGAACCCCCGACCTTCGGATCAGTAATCCAGCTCCCTTCCACCGGGCCACCACTGCACCTGGCCCGTGTTCTGTTATACTATTTTTCCGTGTCTTTTGAAAAGAAGTCCATTACAGCTTCTCATCTCATCGTGGTGCTTTATAAACTTAATTTAAAAAATAATAACCTATCATAGCATAGTGGTTAGCACTTCCGCCTCACAGCAAGAAGGGCATGGGTTCGAATCCTGGGCTTAGGCATTTTAGTGTGGAGTTCGCATGTACTCTCCGTGATTGCATGGGTTTCCTCTGGGTATTCAGGTTTCCTCCCACAGTCCAAAGACATGCATATTAGGCTAATGCTGCATTAATTGAACACAGTTAATTTATTAAAGCCACACTATGTAGGATTAAGTGACATCTAGTGGTGACATTGCATATTTCAACCAACCGAATACCCCTTCCTCACTTCTCCTTTCCCAAACGTGTACAGTATTAGAACCTACGCTGACTATCAGCTGCAATAATATCTGTCTGCAAAGCCACAGTTTTGCACATTTTTTTCAATCGATGTGATTTTTAGGCTAGTCAACATTTTAATGATATTATTTTTAAGTGATGTGGTTGTGATATTGGTGGCATAGTATTTAGCACATCTGCCTCACAGCTAGAAGGCCATGGGTTCGAGGCCTGGAGTCAGGCGTTTTTGTGCGGAGGTTGCATGTTCTCCCCGTGCTTGCGTGAGTTTCCTCCAGGTACTCCGGTTTCCTTCCACAGTCCAAAGACCTGCACGTTAGGCAAACTGATTGTTCCAAATTGCCCCTAGGTTTGACTATGAGTGTGAATGGTTGTGTATGTGTTGCCCTGCGATGGTCTGGCGAGCTATTCCGGGTGTACCCTGTCTTCGCCCAGTGTCGGCTGAAATAGGCTCCAGCCTACCTGTGACCCTAATAGGATTAAATGGTTCCGCAAATGAATGAGTGAGTGAAAACTACAATAAAACAACTTGTGACAAATGGGTTTGATCCAAGCCAAAAACAGGGAAAAATGAAGGCCTATAACAAGGCAATATCACACAAGCAAGAGTGCGGGGATCCTTAATATCAGTTCGGTGACTGTGAGATTGCTTTTATATAAGACTTCTACAAACTGTAGAGGAAATTAATATTGTGTCAGTGATATTGCAGACACGTTATGGCAAAATAATGCATTTATTTTTGTTACATGAATGGACATAGATCCCAAAGGAGTCACACTTCTTTATAGGAAAGGAACTAAATGCTCTTTATAGCCACATTCATGATTATGGGTAATTTAGAGTAGCCAGTTAACCTAATGTGTATGTATCTGGACTATGGGAGGAAACCAGCATGCAACATGCAAACTCCACACTGAAAGGCTGAGAATCGGACCCCCAACGTTCTCGCTGTGAGCCACCACTGAGCCACCGTGCCACCTGATAACATTTTAGTAGTTCATAAAATAAATCTGGGATGAGTGGTCCATGGAGAGGTTAACTGTTTGTTTAATATTGTTATATACTAATATGTAGTATATTCTAATTGCTTAGTGGGGCTGGTGGTGTAGTGGTTAAGGTGCTGGGCTCCTAATCGAGAGGTTGTGGGTTCGAAACCCTGTGAGACCCCCATGGTGCTAAGACCCCTGGGCAAGGTCCACCCAGCAGTATAGCGTCCCATCCAGGAGGAGTCGAACTCCTAGTCGCTAAGCTCTGGGTCTGATCAGTACCAAGACTCGGGTGTAAAAGCCCAAAAGATTTTAACTTGCCTCCCTTAATATTATATTATCCTGGGCATTTATTGTTTATACCTAATCACACTTTAACTGGGCAAAACATCATCTTCAGTGAAGGATCGTTTGTGGAGATTCGAAACCGAAAGAGTCGGTTCTTAATGATTATCTGAGCCGAATGATTTTGACTCACTGAAACGACTTGAAGGAACAGCGCCCCCAGTGGTGCAGATGTGCTATTACAAATACAATCCTGATCATGTGAGCAGAGTAAGGTTTCAGAAAGGTTTCAGGGTTTTTAAGACACTTTTTGATAACAGTCTTCATAAATAACAACACTTAAGGGCCATAAAAGTAAAAAAAAAAGAATAACATCTCCCCTTTAAGAATTTTTCAGTTGTAGTTCTTAAGCGCAGTGTGAGCTCTGCATCTGCTCATCATCTTATTCTGGTGTTTCTGTCTTTTGTATAAATAAAGTGCCTTTGCGGGCGATCCCTTTGGGATTATCAGAGTCGAGTTTGTGGAAAGTCATTGAAGTTCGTCAGGGTCGTGTTTGGGGTTCACCACCGCGTATCGCTTTGGGCAAGCATGCAGAAGAAAAAACTTACAGAAAATGTTTTCACATTTTAAGTATGTGGTGCCTTTAATTTCGTTGATAAGCCTTTTGTTGGTTTTATGTATCTCAACTCAAATCCTAACCCACAAGATGTCACTCAATGATTTGCTGAACTGTCTAATCCTACTAAGGTTGCGGGGAGGCTGGAGCGCATCTCAGCCGACACCGGGCGAAGGCGGGGCACACCCTGAACAGCTAGCCAGACCATTGCAGGGCAACACAGACATAACCATTCACACCCACACTTACTCTAAGGGCAATTAGCCTAATGTGCATGTATTTGGACTGTGGGAGGAAACCAGTGTACCCTGAGGAAACCCACGCAAGCACGGGGAGAACACTAACACTCTATACAGAAATGCCCGAGCCCGGGACTCAAACCCAGGACCTGCTTGCTGTGAGGTGGACGCGTTAACCACTAAGTGTATTGTATTGAATTGAGTGTATTGTATCGAGTTCTCAGCTGATTGGATCGTCATATTCAGAGGCAGGAGGAAATGTCAAAAGCATTCACAACTCGTCGTGCTATCATTACCTCCCTTTCCCCTTTTGGCCGCTATGTCATCCAGATGTTCCAAGAAACAAAACGTCTGATTCATCTAAACATTAGCTAAGGTGTCTGTAAGATCTGGACATGTTTTATACCGTCACAGAATTTCTGAAGTCTTTAAATGATAAATCTTCAGGAGTGACGGACAGGAAGAGGAATTTCTTCAGTGGGATTTCAGTCTGTTGTGTTGATCGGATTCTGCTTGGGAATCAAATTTAATTTCATTCTCGCTTGTTATTAGTGGCTGTTAAATCAACGTCACTGTAATGTGGAGGGTTTTTGTTTCTTGCTACACGTGTGAGCGTGCGTACGGACGTGCTGGAAAGGTGTTTCTGCTTAAAACAGTTCAATTGTATTTTTAAATGGCCTCGGTGCTGCCATCTTGTGGCTAGTAAAAATGATGAAAATATGATAATAGACTCAGAATCTCTCTTTCTCTCTCTGTCCTACTCTTCTTTCTGTGTTTTTCGGTCTTCTCTGTTTGCCTCTTTCTCTGTATCATTATCTGTCTCTTTGTCTCTCCATCCATCTCTTACACACACATGCTCTCACCTCTCTCTGTCTCTCTGGCTCTGTATTTCTCTCTCCATCTCTTTCTCTCTGCCTGTCACTCTGTGTCTATTTTACTCACTCTTCACATCTTTCTCTCATTATCTGTACTATATCTCTCCATCTTTCTCCTCTTTCTATACATGACATATCATTATCTCTTTAACTCCTTTTCTCTGTATCTCTCTGTCTTTTTTCTTCCTCTCTCCATCTTTCTCTGATACTATCTCCCCCCTTTCTTTTTACATGACAATCTTTACTATTTACCTCTCTCTATTTGTATCTCTCACTCTCTATCTCTTCCTTTTTCTCTGTTTCTTTCTCTCATTCTCTTTCTCTCCCTGTTTGTACAGCTATCCCGTGGTGTGTGAGTTTCTACAGACAAATAACCTGCTCTCGGTGATCAGAGCCCACGAGGCACAAGACGCAGGGTAAGCAGAACCATTTACAGCCTCCTCCATTAGAAGCACAACACTAAATTCACTGAATATAAATCACATCACATCACTGTAGTACCACTGTAACACCACTGTATCATCACTATAGCATCACTGCAGTATCACTGTAACACCGCTCTAACACCAATGTAACGTCACTGTAACACCAATGTAACATCTCTGTGACATCTCTGAAACACCACTATAGCATTACGGAAGTATCACTGTAAAATCACTGCAACATTACTGCAGTATCACTGTAACACCACTGTAACATCACTGTAACACCACTGTAACGTCTCTGTAACGCCACTGTAGCATCACTGCAGTATCACTGCAACATTACTGCAGTATCACTGTAACACCATCGTGACATCACTGTAACTCCACTGCAATATCACCTTAACCTTACTTCAGTGTCACTGCAGTATCACTGTCACCACTGTTACATCACTGTAACAACTGTTACATCATAGTAACACCACTGTTACATCACTGTTACACCTGCCACATCTCTGTAACACACCACTGTAACACCACTGTAACATCACTGTGACGTCTCTGTAACACCACTGTAGCATCACAGCAGTATCACTGTAACATCACTGCAACATTACTTCAGTATCACTGTAACACCACTGTAACATCACTGTAACACCACTGTGACGTCTCTGTAACACCACTGTAGCATCACAGCAGTATCACTGTAACATCACTGCAACATTACTTCAGTATCACTGTAACACCACTGTAACATCACTGTAACACCATCGTGACATCACTGTAACTCCACTGCAATATCACCTTAACCTTACTTCAGTGTCACTGCAGTAAGGTTACTGTAACATCAAAGTGGCATCACTGTAACACCACTGTTACATCACTGTAACCACTGTTACATCATAGTAACACCACTGCAACATCACTGTTACACCTGCCACATCTCTGTAACACACCACTGTAACACCACTGTTACATCATTATAACACCACTATGACATCAACTTGGCATCACTCTAACACCACTGTTACATCACTGTAACACCTGCCACATCACTGTAACACATCACTGTAACACCACTGTTACATCATTATAACACCCACTGTAACACCACTGTTACATTACTGTAACACACCACTGTAACATCACTGAAACACCACTGTAATATTACTGTATCTCCACTGTGACATTACTGTAACACCACTGTGATATCAACATGGCATCACTGTAAACCACTGTTACACACTGTAACACCACTGTAACATCACTGTAACACCTTCCACATCACTGTAACACACCACTGTAACACCACTGTTACATCATTATAACACACCACTGTAACACCTCTGTTACATTACTGTAACACACCAGTGTAACATCAATGTAACATCACTAACGGCACTGAAACATCACCGTAACATCACTGTTAAATCCACTGTAACGTCACTGTAACATCACTAAACACCGCAACAATCATCTTCAGCTCACATCACTGCACATCATTCCACACAAAATTGTACTGTAGGAGACGTTCATGTGGGAAACAGGTCTGAAGATAGTTTTCTGAAGGAGGAATCCAGACCCCAGTTACGTGCTGGGACACTGGTGTTGAGAGTTGACCCATCCCTGTATTCTTGTTATGAGCACTAAGCAGTAATGATGATACAGTGTAGCTCAGACTTCAGATTTCATAAAGCCTAAATTCCACCCGAAAGGACCTTCTGCTACACATTATCCTGATCCCCTTGTTAGGGTTTATTTTGTGGTAATAACCTGTGCACACTTCATATCCTTTACACAAACGGTAATCCGTGTATGTAAGTACTAAGTAATAAAGCAGTTTAAGATGTAGCCGTCCTGCTATAGAGTAACACAATTAATCTTTTTATCGATTTCCAATACCAGCATGTTTTATTATTATTTACAATTAAATTATATATATATATATATGTGTGTGTGTGTGTATATAAAATGTACAGTTCTGTTTAATTTTGTAGAATGTCTGGAAAGCGAGTCAGTGCTTGTTTTAACTAAAGTTATAGCAGCTATAAATAGTGAATTCTTCACCAGACTGTTTTTTTTTCTTCTCTGTCTGTCTAATACAATAAAATCCTGCAGTTAAAGACAAACTGTAAATCAAAACTCTTCCATCCTGGAGTCTTTCCTGTGTCGGAAACCTTCAAGCCTTTGAAAACTCCCTCCATCATATTAGCGATTACACTCATTTCTTCGTGCGTTGACGTTATATTGTTACTACAGAAACCTGTGATGATTTTATGTTCTGTTTGCATATTAACGATATGCACTGTTCTCTGATTTTATGTTCTATCTGTGTTTTTTTCCCCTCACGGTTGAAAGAATAAAGTGTAGCACTTACATAGCTTAACAGTTCAGTGATATTACCGTTGACTTTTCCCTTTAACGCTCAACACCTGAATATTTTCAGCACCGCTGCGACCTGCCCTGAACGATAACACGGTCCTGTGCAGAGTAAACAGTGCATTTTGGTACAAGATGTTTATATCCTTTTTTATACACCTGTCTCTAATATTCTCAGCTAACTGAGAAGATTTACCCATCTTCCCCGGGAATTGTTAATAAATATCAATCCAGGAAATGGCCTCATTTAAATCCCCTATTCACAAAGTCCCCGAAAATAATTCTCTTAGTGATTAACATGACTGAAACTCAGACTTGGCTGGTATTGACAGTGATGATGAGGGGAATAACGGCTGGGTGGGTGGAGACAAAACCACAAGTCTCACCATCAGTTACTGCAGCTTTACTATACATTACTCAGAGAGCGAGCGTACGCTGACCCTGCGGAAGAAAAAAAATGTTTTAGATTCGTTAACTAAGTGTAGTTTTTCTGAAATCATCCCTCAATCCATCTGTCCATCCATCCGTCCATCATCCATCAATCCGTATCATCCATCAATCCATCCATGAATCCCTCCATCCTTCCATTTATCTTTTTTTACTAGCCTACTGTCTATCCCTCTACTCATACTTCTTTAACGGTCCACTTAATATCAACCCACCCATCTGTCCATCCATTTATTCACTTTCATTTACTAGCCTGCTGTCTATCCCTCTATTTATGTTCCTCTGCCAGTCCAATTAATATCCATCCATCAATCCATACATCCATCCACCTTCTTTTACTAGCCTGCGGTCTATTCCTCAATTTATAGTTCTCTACAAGTCCACTTATTATCTGTCCATCCATTCATCCATCCATCCATTTATCTATCTTTATTTATTAGCCTGCTCTCTATCCCTCCATTTATGCTCATTTATCAGTGCACCATCTATTCATCCATCCATCTTTTTTTACTATCCTGCTGTCTATCCCTCTATTTATGCTCCTCTACCAGTCCACTCAATATCCGTCCCTCCATCTATCCATTCACCCATCCTTCCATCCATCCACCCACCCATCCATCTTCTTTTACTAGCCTGCTCTCTATCCCTCCATTTATGTTCCTTTTATCAGTCCACTTAATATCAGTCCATTGATACATTCATTCATTAATTCATTCATTCATTCGTTCATCCATCCATTCATCTATTTTACACTTCCTGTTTATGCACTTAATATCCATCTCTCTATTTACTGATTCTCCTCTACCATCCAGGTTAAAATTCCTCCACCATTTAAACATTTCTGCCAATTTAATATTTATCCATCCATCTTGATCATCCTTTACTGGCCTGCTCTAGCATCCTCTTCTATCAATCCATCCATCTATCCATCCATCAGAGCCTGCTCACTATTCCTCCCATGATCCAGTGCTTGGGCTTTTTCTTCTCCAGAATAGGATGTACTTCTTCTTCCTCTTCTTCTTCTTCTTCTTCTCCTTCTTCTTCTTCTTATTATTGCATCTCTCGTGTTATATTTTTGCAGTTATCGGATGTACAGAAAAAGCCAGACGACGGGTTTCCCCTCTCTCATCACTATCTTCTCTGCTCCCAATTACCTGGACGTGTATAATAATAAAGGTCTGTCTTTTCTTTGCTGTGCTAATGGACCTCTTTGCTTTTGAGGCTGTGGTACTTCTGAAGTAACAGTAATGTGTTTGGCTAATAGTTTAGCACTGGAGAGATCTCTCTGTGTACAGGCTGTGTGTATGCCAGCAAACACTCATGCAAGTCCTTATTATTGGATGTTTTTGCAGCTGCTGTGCTAAAGTACGAGAACAACGTGATGAACATACGTCAGTTTAACTGCTCACCACACCCTTACTGGCTGCCGAACTTCATGGATGTGTTCACCTGGTCCCTGCCTTTTGTAGGAGAGAAAGGTATGAAAGGAACTGAGAGAACATGACAGAACTGTCACCCACCATCACAGCCATTACTAAATAGCTTTTTTATTTTTAACAAGAATAAAAACAAGTCTTTTTTTTTTTTTTGCCTGATTCTCACTGGGTTCGAGTCCCAGGCTCAGGCGTTTCTGTGTGGAGTTTGCATGTTCTCCTCG
The DNA here is from genome assembly GCA_039654325.1 of Tandanus tandanus. Lineage (NCBI taxonomy): Eukaryota > Metazoa > Chordata > Actinopteri > Siluriformes > Plotosidae > Tandanus > Tandanus tandanus. The sequence continues at coordinate 25,320,784 of JBCNYH010000007.1, read as the reverse complement.
TGCTTGCATGGGTTTCCTCATTGTACTCCGATTTCATCCCACAGTCCAAAGACATGCACATTTGGCTTATTGGCTGTTCCAAATTGCCCCTAGGTGTAAATGTGAGTGTGAATGTTTGTGTGTGCGTTGGCGCTATGATGGCTATATGGACCGCAATTATTTATTTTATATTTAGTTTAAATTGAACAGAAAATCAAAAACACCAGAAACAAAGATACAAGGTGTGTATTGTGATTGAACATATTGTAGGTCGGTGTTGTTATGTTTTACTTTGAAAATGAGATATTTTTTCTTAGTTATTCCATAAATTAAAATGTATTTACCTCAGGCCCGTCATCCCTGAATAGTCCCTGAGACGGAATGTCGAGGTTACTATTCATCGATATCCATCAAGCCTGAGGTGAATAAGTTTTTAGTGTATACTACACAGGAAAATCAGGACAATAAACTAAAATAAGATTTTAATGTTTTATTTTTACATGTATCTTTTGAAACTCATTCACAGTTTAAAAGAGCTGCATTTTGCCTCACAAAACTCGAGGGCCTCGCATAGATTTCTTTGTATATTTTGGATGGCGTTTTGTTGAATTTCGAAAAATTTCAAAATCATTGACCGTGACAAACTGTCAGTTTTTTGTCTGCCTTTTTGATTTTTGATTATCCCAAGTTTGGGAGGTGGAAAATTTATATTTTTCATTTAACAGATTTTCCCATTTCTGATTGGTGGAAAGCCATCAAATAATTCTTGGTATTGCATCACTGCCATGGGATAACTGAATTATTGTATTGTTACCATCGGATAAGTTGAATGATCATTGCACGGACGGCACATGCAACATAGTAACATGATTGTCTACTTTGAAAATATTTTGATTAAATAATAAAACAGTTATAGAATTCGGCTATCACATGGTAGAGTTATTTGGTCTTAACCTTTGGCCTCAGTGGATAACAACCCCTCGACCCAATAATTCTCTGTATCATACTTTGCCTCATTCCATAATTGCTTATTATTATGAATTTTCTTGTTTCTGCCTGGTGATAATAAGTCTTGGTATTGCATCATTGCCATAGGGCAACCAAATTATTGCATCGTTGCCATAAAACAATGAACATGCATCGTTGCCATTGGATAAATTGAATAATTACTGCACAAATGATATGCTTTAGTGTGATATGGAGAATTATTCCTCAGAGGGCGTTATCTACCTCGGCCAATAACATCCCCTCAAACGAATAATTCTCTATATCATACTTCACCTCATTCAATGATTGCTTCATATTTTAATTATTTAAGAAATATTCTTGTTTCTGACTGGTGGAAAGCCATGCAATAATTCTAGGTATTGCATCTTTGCCATGGGATAACTGAATTATTGCACTGTTGCCAAAGGGATAAGTTGAATGATTATTGCACAAATGGCACATGCAACACAGTAATGTGACTGTCTACGCCTACAACCCCTCGACCGAATAATTCTCTATATCTTAATTCACCTCAACTGTTTATTATTCTGAACTGGCAGAACCAATGGACAGATTGACAGACAGACAGACAGACAGACAGACAGACAGACAGACAGACAGATAGATAGATAGATAGATAGATAGATGGTTTGAAATATGATTGATTTTTTACTCTGTGACCTTTGATCTCTCTGCAGTAACTGAAATGTTGGTGAATGTTCTTAGCATCTGTTCGGATGATGAACTCATGAACGATGGCGATGAGATCTATGACGGTGAGGACAATAACCACTTTTTAGCTATACTATTCTGACAAATATTTGTGGGCCCCTGAGCATCACACCTGTGTGTGCTTTTTGAACATTTTGCAGTGTGATTGTGGGGATTTGTGATCATTCAGCATTAGTGTGAGCATTAGTGTGATCAGGCACTGATGTTTGGTATGGATGTCTGGGATGGGGTGTGTAGTTGGAGTTCCAGTTCTTCAGTTCATGTTCAGTGTTCTGAACGTGCGGCTCACATGTCCTCACGGAGCTTGCTTTGTGCACAGGAGCATTTTCATGCTGCAGCAGGTTTAGCCATGTAATGCTATATTCTATACAACTATGTGCTTCCAAATGTGTGGCAACAGTTTGTGTAATGTCAGATGTCCACATACCTTTGGCTTTATATTTTGTCCTATAAAAGATTCGACCAAGTTAGTAAGAGCAAACTACAGTCAAAACAAACACATCTCCCTGGATAACTCTGAGCTAGCTATGAGGAGACACTGTTTCCCAGGTTCTCACTGGTTTTGTTACTTCATTTGCGTTTTTTCTTTCAGCGAACGCTGCAGCCGCGCGAAAGGAGGTGATCAAGAACAAAATCCGTGCCATCGGCAAAATGGCCAAAATGTTCTCAGTCTTACGGTGAGTACATAGCGAGGGAAGGCTAGCTTATACTTTTGCACTGAAGTCTTTTGATGATCATAATAAGGAGAAGGATTATGGGTAAGCACAGTAAGAGGAAAGAAGAAGAAGAAAATGCTCACCTCCAAAATTCTATCAGTACCTTGTGGATAGTTTTCAGATGAACATTGATTGGTCGAGGCAGGGGGGCGTGTGTAGTGACGAGTGATGCTGTGAGTCCACTTCTGTGAGTTTTATCCAGGCTTTCAGAGATATATTCCCAAAACCACGGCACTGGACTGAGCACGTGATGTGTGAGTGCTGATGTGCAACAAGATAACAGAGAGAGAGAGAGAGAGAGAGAGAGAGAGAGAGAGAGAGAGAGGCTTCACTAAACACATCAATATAATGCAGTTAGTTATTATACAGTCAGTTAGTTATATAAATATTCATGCACAGAAATTCTACACCACAGAGCAAACCGTGCTCTGGATCCCCCACAATCGCATTAAATACTGTTTTAGTTTAACTTATTTAGCTGGCTAAAGTGTTTTAATTGTTAACATAAACATTTAGTGAACGTTTTTTCCGTAAAATACAAACTCTGAATTTCAGAGACAGAATTTAGTGGGCGGAGCTTGTTCCGTATTCTCTGCTTTTAATATTATATAATGTCTATGCTCATCTCTGTGTATATGAAGTGACCACATCTCATACATGATTTGGGAATATTGTGAAAATAATATTTTAATTTACTGAAAAAACATAATAATATTCTCAGGAGAAAATGTTGTAAAGTTGCAATATTTCAAGAAAAAACAAAAAGAATGTGACTTAAAAACTTACCATGTTGGAAAAGACTTGCCGATGTGCCAGACCATGAATTACATCTTTATATGTAAAACAAATACTAAAGAATAGCTTTAACAAAGGATGGCACGGTGGCATAGTGGTTAGCACATCCGTCTAACAGCATGAAGGTCCTGGGTTCGAGTCCCGGGCTTGGGTGTTTCTGTGTGGAGATGGCATGTACTCACTGTGTCTGCTTGGGTTTCCTTCCACAGTCCAAAGACATGCACATTAGGCTAATTCTTCCAATTACTCTGGAACCCCATCGCACACAGTTTGCTTCGTTGCCGTTTCCAAATTAACAAACTGTTTTTTACGGGACTGGGTTGTTATCCCTGTGCCCAACCCCCAACCTGGAGGACCAGGGATCGCGCCTAGTCTGGTCTCTACCCTTTGATCTGTCTGGCATGGGTGACCCTGCTAGAAGCTTTAGTTCCTGCCGGCATAGCTCTAGGAGTCATCAAGACACGCAAACCCCCAACCACGACAAGGTGGAAATCCCCTGGCGTAGGCTAATTGGTTGTTCCAAATTGCCCCTAGGTATGAATGTGAGTGTGAATGGTTGCGTGTGTGTGTTAGCCCAACGAGCCGTTCACGGTGTATCATGTCTTCGCCCAGGGTCAGCTAAGATAGGCTCCCGTAGTAATGAAGTAATCCTTCATTACTTTGATAGGTATCATTTTCTCTCACAATGTAATGGCCTTATTTTAAAATGGTATCGTGACTTTTTTCTCAGAATTTTACACTTTATTCCTAAAATATTGCAAATCTTTACCACATAATATCAAATATTATGACTTTAATTCTTCAAAATATGATGTCCTAAAAATAAGATACTAAAAATACTGTTTTTTTTCTTATAATATTAAATTTTACAGCTTTATTCATAAATTCATCTTTTAAGCAATGTCTCTAAAACTCTGCTGTACTCTCATACCTTAAAATGTAATGGTGCAGACCTGGTCCGCTTCTTTTTCTCAATGTGATCTGCATTAAAATGTAATTTTGATGTTACATGTTCTATTCTTTCTGCCCCTAGTGGACATGTTTATATTACATGCAAGTACGAAGGTAGTCTTTACATAACTAGTATAAACTAGGCCAGTGTGTGTGTGTGTGTGTGTGTGTGTGTGTGTGTGTGTGAGCAATAACCAATGTGGTTCTTCTCCCATCTGCAGTGAGGAGAGTGAGAACGTGTTGACTCTGAAGGGTCTGACCCCGACCGGCATGTTACCCAGTGGAGTTCTTTCTGGAGGAAAACAGACTTTACAGAGCGGTGAGCAAAAAAGAAACGAAAAGAAAAATCAGCACCACTACTGTTTTTCTCTTCTGCTTTCTAACACTTTCTCATTCTTCCTAATCTTACATATGTTTATTTCTTGTTATTGAACAACTCTATACACCCACACTGTATAGTACTAACCGGCTAGCGGTGCTATCTGGCTAACGCTAACCGCTAACTCCCCAGCCTCGGCGGCGGACTCATGGCGGCTCGTGCTGATTGCATGGCTGCCACAATAACGCTCCTCCTTTCACTCCTCCTCTCTCTGTCTCTCCGTCTGTGTGTCTCTCCGTCTCTCCGTGTGTCTGTCTGTGCTTTCTCAGCTACCATCGAGGCCATTGAAGCCATCGAGGCGGTTGAGGACGGAGAAGGTAATCACCAGCCGGCCTCGCTATCTGTGCTGCTCAGAGGTTGCATAGCCACCAATAGCGTGCACTAGCTAGCTTGCGTCTGCTAGCTAACATAGTTCCAGGTGGCTATGAATGGTCAGGGGCTGCGTCATCCGATGTTACCAAAAATACCAGAATCACTTAGGTTATTATAGGCTAGTCACACACAGACACAACCTTACACACACATTCTCACACACGTACTGCAAACCCTAAGGCCTGACTTTAGGTGTGTCTCAAATCACATACACTAAAAATATGCTGCAATCCATGCAGCATGGATAATGTAGAAAATAGGCTCTATATGGGCACTCACTCACTCATTTGCTGAACCGCTTAATCCTACTAGTGTCACAGGAAGGTTGAAGCCTATTTCAGCCAACACTGGGCGAAGGTGGGGTACACCCTGAACAGTTTGCCAGACCAACACAAGGCCAACTCACACATAACCATTCACACTCACATCCACACCTAGGGGCAATTTGGAACAGCCAATTAGAATAATGTGCATGTCTTTGGACTGTGGAAGGAAACCAGAGTACCCTGAGGACATGCAAACTCCACAAAGAAATACCTGAGCCTGGGACTCAAACATAGGACCTTCTTGATGTGAGGCAGACATGCTAACCAATTCCCCACTGTGCCACCCTCTATATGGGTACTGGTATTAATTAACCTTTTGCTCGTCTTACGGTGTGGTCTATAGGACCACTCTCTAAATTGATTGTTTTATGAGATTGCTGAAGATTGACCTTTCAAGGTCACTCAAGTTCAAAGGTAATTGTTTAATTTGAAAGTTCATATACGGTTTCCTATTGGTGTTCCATAGTAACGGCATGCCTATCAGCACTTGTTTCAAAGTTAATACCACTCAAAATCCTGTGACCTTGATTTTGACCTTTCAAGGTCACTCAAGGCCAAAGGGGATTATGCCGTTTGAAAGTGTGTATATGGTTTCCTATCTGTCTCTCACTGCATTTAAGAGTCCATGTCACTTTGTTTCTCAGATGTAACCAATTTCAGTTTAACATGAGGAATGTCTGTCTCCAAAAAATTTTTGTGACCTTGCGCTGACCTTGACCTTTGATCTTTGCATTCCAAAATCAGGTCATCGCTGGGACTTAGGTTGGGTTGTGTCCCTACCAAGTTTGCTGAAAATCCTTGCACAGGTGTGGACAGAATTTTGTCAAAACACAAGCAAACAAACAGACGCCGGTTATTATAACAACTTCGCCCAAACTCTGTTTTGGATGCAGGTAAAAAGAAAAAGAGTTGTTATGTGATTGTGTATAAATGATTTAATAAGAAATCAGAGTGATCTTTTCACACGCTGTCGAAAACTAAAGAAATGAGACGCAAATGGAAGAAGACAGATACTTAATTTACTATCTAGCTTAACTTGCTTTGGGGCCGCTGGTGCAGTGGTTAGGCTGCTGGGCTCATGATCAGGAGGTCATGGGTTCGAATCCCCGTTAGACCTCCACCATGCTAAGTCTTCTGGGCAAGGTCTTAAACACAAGTGTGCCTCTGTCCACCCAGCAGTACAAATGGGTTCCAGTAAAAATCCTGGGAAGGTAACCTGTGATGGACTAGCATCCCATCCAGGACGAGTCAAACTCCTAGTCGCTTCACGCTACAGAAACTGGGGATAAGCTTCGGCCTGATGAGCTAATCGGCTCAGGTGTAAAATCCCAACAGACTTTACCTTTAACTTAGTTTTATGCCACTTTACACTAGTGTCTTTACAGACCCTTTGATAATGAAGATACTATACTTGAATAGTGTTTGAATTTTCATAGCAAATTGTCTCATGGATGAGCCACAGCGTATTTTAAATGGTGTGATTTGAGACGCAGCATGTCACTTATTTCAGAAATATTACTACAATAGTCCCATTTACAGTACATACGTACATCCCTCATGTTAGTTTTTAACTTTAACTATTAAGTATCAAATGGTAACATGGATGCTATTAAAAGACTGTTGTCCAGCCCCACCCTGCCTCACAATTGCTGCCTCTGTGATTGGTCCCTAGTGAGCAGGTGACCTGCCGGGATCATGTGACCTCTCTGCGATCGGAGCATTCGAGACCTAAGAAACACAGCGTTTAACAAAACAAACAATGTAGATTTTATTCGTTAAAATGTTGTTTGTGCTGGTGCTGGGTTGTGAATGCGTCCCCTGTAGAGCAGCGTTTCACATCATCTCTGCCATGTTTCCATCAGAATGGATCCCAGAGGATCGGACAGCTCAATTATTTGGAATAGATACTGGTGTTGTTTTCTAATGGAAACATTGGTGTTTGTGTGACTTTCTTGTGATTCAGAATGTGATTAATTAAAAAAAGAGAGAAATGGAGGTGCATCAATCAGTAATTTGCTCTCCAGCTGCTTTAAGCTGTCATAAATTTTCCTATTGTGTGTGTGTGCTCTGTGAACTAGACCAGACAGAATGATGTGTGTATGAGTGGAGGACTGAGTGTGTGTATTTAGGCTGTGTATGAGTGTGTGAGCACTCCTGTCATGTGCTACTGAAAGTGATGAGTGATGCGAATTGGCGTGTTATGTGTACGAACGCATTAAATACGTGAGGTTCGTCACATTAATCTACAATATCTATGTACTGATGTAATACATTTTCAGTGAATCAGAATAAAATTCTTTTCAGTCCTTTTTGCCTTCCAAAGTCTAATAGTAGTGTCGAGAGTAGTGGAACCATTTGACTGCTATCTACTGTGCAGATGGCTGATCATTTAAAATGAACAGTAATATTTCAAATCTAACATTTGAATTTTTGATGTAATTGTTTTGAATCCCCAAATTCCTCAAATGTGAGTAAACTTACATAGCCTAAAATAAAACATTTTTAAGAAAGAGTAGGAAGGGTGTTAAAGAAAGTAGGTGGGGGTATTAAATAGTGGGCGGAGTATTAACAAAAAGGTGAGAGGGGTATTAAAGAGTGGGTGGGGTATTAAAGAAAGTGGGTGGAGTATTAAAGAAAGAAAAGGTGGAGTATAAAAGAAAGAGTGGGTGGGGTATTAAAGAAAAAGTGGGTTGGGGTATTATAGAAAGTGGGAGGAGTATTAAAAAGTGGGTGTGATATTAAAGAAAGTGGGTGTGGTATTAAAGAAAGAGTAGGTGGAGTATAAAAGAGAGTGGGTGGAGTATAAAAGAGAGTGGGTGGAGTATAAAAGAAAGAGTAGGTGGAGTATAAAAGAAAGAGTAGGTGGAGTATAAAAGAGAGTGGGTGGAGTATAAAAGAGAGTGGGTGGAGTATAAAAGAAAGAGTA
>JBCNYH010000007.1:25259582-25284792 GCA_039654325.1 Tandanus tandanus | reverse complement strand
CCCCCCCCCCCCCCCCCCCCCCCCCCCCCCCCCCCCCCCCCCCCCCCCCCCCCCCCCTCCAAAATAACCACAGTAGTAATTTCGAATAAGTTTTGAAACCTGTTACCCCTTACTTTGTTTGTGGATGTTAAAGGAGCCAAGCTGGCTTTGTCTCTGAAAAAAAAAAAAGCAAGGTGTATTATTTTAATCCTTTTCCCTTAACAAGCATAAAGAAAAATAAAAACTTTGCACTGTATTCAAATCTTAAACTGCCTCTTGACTTTTTTTTTAACCCACCTCATTCTTCAATGCTGCACTAAGCGGGGTTTATCTTTCCATATACGGTTTCATTATTAATGGCATTTTTTTAGAGCCAAATTTTCTATGAATCACCCAGTAAAACATGGGTGGTGGTGGTGGTATCACCCCCTTTAGATTCCAACAAAATTTTTGTTGTGGTCTCGATATATTGTAAAAACTGACAGAAATCACGTTTTTTTTTTTTTTATCTTTGCAACCCTTTGGTTTGGGGGAAAAAATGTCCGGCCCTCTTAAGGGGAGGAGTCCCGAGGGCCAAAAAAAAAAAATTGGTTTCTGACTTTGATTATCTCTGAGCGCCCTCATCCAACCTCTGTGATTTCATGGTATATAAATATATCAGGTAGTCTTTAAAAAAATGTCAGTATTTTCAATGTTGAGATTAGGACTTTTGGCTGACCTTTGATAACCCAGTTAACTAGGGGCTTGAACTCCTGACCTTTGGATCAGTAAGCCAGCAGCTTAACCACAGAGCTACCACTGCCCCTATAGCTCCACTTTCTATGATAATATCAGGAAGGCTTTGTGCGTCATTAACCCTTTACAAGCCACAGTTCCAGGTGAAGGCCTTCTTGATATTATCATAGGAAGTAGAGATATAGAGGAATAATATAAAAGTAGTTTTATTTAATATATCTACCCCCACAAAAAACTGATAGGAATCGGAGGGGTGACGTATCATGCTCTGATTCTTAGAAAAATTAGTGTTAGATCTAGTCTGACATTAAGAGCCATAAACCTGACCTTTTTAATGTTCAGTACACCAGCTCCTATTAAGCTTCTTTCATCAGTATCACTTCAGAAATTTATTTTAAACCGTCACGTTTACTTTCAATATTGCACAATACTGTCACATGCTACTTCAGTCATTGTGCAAAAATCTGAGTGCGTATTTATCTAGAAGTAAGCTGAGTCACAAAAGGGAGTGTTATGATTTTAGATTTGTGTTGTCAGGATTTGGAAATGATGAACCGTGAAGGCTGTTAACAGCAGCATAAGCAATTAGACCATAAATCATGAGGATGGGTGGGACTGATATTAGATTTGTATTGTGGATTTAGTCTATCTGCGAATTTAAATATACATTTTATGGGAGAAGCAAATAAGATTGTGCTTTCTGTCCCCCAAGAAAATGATAAGCACTTTAGAAGTTTTACTTTTAATATATTATTGTGATTGTAGAAAACCCGAGTTTCAAAAGTTCAAAAACAAACAACTGATCAAATGTCTAAAGTTTTATTACTTCACATAAATTAAAACAATTACAAAAAAGCTTCTTTTACATGTATGTTTTTTTTTAATTATTATTATTTTTTTTACACACATAGAAAGTTTACTTCTCTTTGTTTAACCTGTTTTAGGAGTTTAGTTTGAGCGCAGACAGAGTGCACACCTACTGAAGAATGAACCAAGTACATTACAAAATACACCGACCGGCCCAAAAAAAGTCTCTCACACTAATATTTTCATGGAGAGCCTTTAGCCCAGATCACAGCATGTAATCTCCATGGCATTGTTGCTCCAGTTGGTCCGGTCGAGGCTCAGCAACATTAATGTGGCAATAAATTAAGTCAGCTGATGACCTGAATGTACTGAATGAGCAGGTTATCACATCAATGGACTTTTTCTTTCCTGATATCCCGGATATAACAGCATGAGGAATCATTTTCACATATGTATTGGGACCCCCCGAGTCCTGACCTTAACCCTATTGAAAGTTTTCAGGAGGTGCCGGAGAAGACTTCATGGAGTGATAAAATTTTTCCCTCATCAATTCAAGACGTCGGGGAGAAATGAACCCGACACTGGATCACAATAAATGTCACATTCCTTAAGTTTGTTGAGACAATGACATTACAATTATGTGCTGTATAGGCCTGAAGGCAAAACAACAACATATTGGTGTACGCGGCTTTTTTATTGGACGGGCAGTGTATTAAAACTCTCCCAATCTTCCCTTCACTCCAAATCAGCCAAAACATGCTCGACGTCCACCATCATATTCTATCACTGTCCACTGGAGTAAATACACTCCGTTTATTCGGGTTACCTGTACATCCGCGCAGTTATTTAATCAGGTCATGTTTCAGCAGCGTAAAAAAAACAGATAATCATGGAGGTGCAGGTCGAGAACATTTGTTCATGTCCACATCAACTATCATGGGGGGGGGGAATTGGGTGTGATCTCAGATTCGAACTTCAACCACGGCTGCTGGAGGAATAATTCATATACAATGGTAAAAAAACATTCAGTGAACAGCAGTTCAGGAAGCGGAGATACCTTGTTGATCCGAGAGGTCAGAGGTGAATGATTTGAGACTGGTTTGAGTTGACAAGAAGGTCACAGTAACTCAAATAAGCACTTTTTATAAACATGGTGAGAAGAAAAGCATCTCGAAATGAACAATACGTCAAACATTAAGGTGGATGGACTACAACAGCAGAGGAGTGCATCAGGTTCTTCTGGCAGCCAAGAATACTCATTTGTTGACTACTAAGGTAGCAGGGAGGCTGGAGCCTATCTCAGCCGACATGAGTGAGGGCGGGGTACACCCTGAACAGGTCATCAGACCACTACAGGGCAACACACACACACAACCATTCACACTCTCGACCACACCTTAGACAATATGGAACAGCCAATCAGCCTAATGTGCATGTCTTTGGATTGTGGGAGGAAACCGGAGTACCTGGAGGAAACCCACACAAGGACGAGGAGAACAGGCTGCATCGAACCCTAGACCTGAACCCAGGACCCTCTTCTGTGAGACAGACATGCTAACCACTACACCACGGTGCCGCCCGGACACAAAACTGTGGCTGAAAACTAGAAAAACACGTTCCCCACTTTACCCTCTTGACCTGTATCTGCATGATTCGTTATTCGTTATGCTGCTGCTACGTGATTAAACGCTGGACTGGACGGGTGCATGAATATTCATCAGTTATGCTATCTTGCATTTACAAACAAGACGGAATGATGTTAAGTGATTCTAGTTTTCTAAGGCGGCAGTGTTCAGCTACATGGTCAGTCAGGTTTTGTTCAAGTCGCACTGCTCTGACATCACAACGGTGACACAAAAAAATCTCCACTGACTTTGTAGAAAAACCTCAGACACCAAACACTGCATGACTAGCTGATCTTAGAGTAACATACGTCTACTCTGGCTTGATTTACTTCTGACTCAGCTGAGAGGTAATGCTGAGCTTTAGTCACACTGTATCTTGGAAAAGACAACACTGCCGGGTAGCACGACAAATAACACACACTTACACACACCAATCTATCTCTATCCAGCACTTAAAAAAAAAAATCACCTCTACCAACAAATTACAATCATGAACCAAGATAATGAAGTTACTCCACCAGTTGAACGTTCCTTATCCTGAAGCCGACACACCGTTCAGGACACATGCAGATGTGTAAAATCTCAGGAACGTTCCCATCCAGGTCAGAGAATGAAGATAGGCCCTCATGAGCATGAGCAGCCTGAAAAAAAGGCCATACACTACTTTCATACTAGTGACAGACGTCTGTTCGGTTTCTGTGTGTATCATGTAGTGCATACAGTAGTGTATCATTAGTTCTGCAAGAAGCTGGGGTTTAGGGGTTTTGACCGGGGACTGCAATTGAACCTCAACCTGATGTTTTGTTTTGAACATGTATACAGGAAGTGTATTACAAAGAAAAAGAAAACTCGGAAGGAAGCAGCAGAGATCATTACTGTATGTCGCTAGTACAGTCATCGTGCTTTGCTAACAAGTCAACGAAGCTGGTAAAGCGCCAGGCATGTCACGTACATGAAACCGATTAGTGCAACATTTAACTTGTTTTTCACCACTAAGCTTTGGAAATCATGTATAACTATTACTGCATATCACAACAGACAAACTACAAGTATGTGAGAGACTTGTTGCTTGCTAATGTGAAGGTAGAATAGATGACCAAGATTATTTCCATACACACTCTCGTCCACACCAGAGTCTGCTCTTTAATAACTCCAGGTTCATTCCGGGTGAGAACGGAGAGACAGAGAAAGACACAGAAAGACAAAGATCTTTTAGGCCTTCTGGACTTTCTGTTCATTTCTTCATCTTCATATCAGCCTCTATAGCACTGCGGCGCCCCCTGGTGCCTCCATCCTGTTAGAACAGAAAAAGCAGGGACGGAAGGAGGGTGTGAGCAGGGACACGAGCTTCTCCACGGACAAAATGAACTACTTTCTGTCAGCGGTAACACACCAGACTGTACGCAATGAAACAAAGAGGGGGGAAAAAGGTTAAAATCATTTAAATCAAACATGACTTGTGTTACGAGTGAGCCGAAGAATAGAAGAGAAAGAATATGCATACATAATTTATGTGTGTGTGGTCTGAGTATATCTCCATTCAGTCCTACAACAGGAGAAATTGTGTGTGAGTGTGTGTGTGTGCACACGCGCATGTGTGTGGTGTGTGTGGGGCAGAAATATAAGCCTTAAGGGGGAAGAAAGAAGAGCTCCGAGCTGGATACTTACAAAGAGAGAGAGAAGGAAAGCAGGAGAGGCCATGGGGAGGCTGTCCTGTAGGAGGACAAACAGCAGTGAGAAAGAGAGTCACACACACACACACACACTTCGCTGCAACTCATAGCAGACAGGTTTCAGCCTACAGAGATTTATAAAACTACAGACACACAAGCAGAAACAAGAAAAAGAGTAACAAGGATCTAGTGTCTAAATTTACTCATAATACACACTTTCTTTTTTCTGTTTCGTTTCACTATCATTTAGACAGTTTGCAGTTTTTGTAAGTGTATCATTCCCTGCCCCGTGGACTCGCCAACTGACGTTGGAGCAGCAGTGCAAAATTGCCGCCTGGCAAGAAGTTTTTTGGGCCCTGACTGCAGTTCAGCACAGGTTTGAAAAGCTTTATGGCCATCACACTGTTCCAGTTCAAGGAGTGACCTTGCTAATGTGTTTTTTCAACAAGACGGAGCCCCTCCACACGTTGCCAGGTTAGTGAGACATTTCCTGAACATCAAGTTTCCTGACCGATGGATCTGTCGAAGGGGTCCCCTGGAATGGGCTCTGCATTCCCGACCTCACACCTTGTGACTTTTTTCTGTGGGGCTATATTAAAACCATGGTGTATGCCTCTAAGCTCCGTGACCTGTCACAGCTTGAGGAAAGAGTTAGTATGGCCTGCAGCGAGGTCAGGGAGGCCTGCGCTCGAAGGTGAAGGCTTGTCGAAAATGGAGGTGCTCATGTTCAGGTATACAGCTGGTCTTCAAGGCATTGAAACGTGATGGCGAGTTCAGCAAGTAAAACAGCAATGACCCTTTTGTTGATATTAAAAATATGAATACAGCCAGTTTCTTGTGTAACTTTTAGGAATCGATTAAAAGTGAATAGTGACTTCTGGGACATCGTGTGAACCGGAGTGCTTCCACATCAGGAGCTTTCCCAGGAGAGGAATCGGACCTGGACTGAACTGATGCTGTGTTTGCAGCCCAGCTGCGATTTGTCTGCACCACAGAAAACTCAATGTGTAAAGTTCAACTTGGGGTAGTCCTCTCTTTTATGGGCTCCGTCCCCATTTACATGTACAACTCCTGGGTTAAATCTTTAACATCCCAAATACTAAGCTCTGTTTGAAAAGATGATCATTAATATGTTGCTGGAAGGTTCAAAGGTCATTACAGCAGAACAGAATCAATGATCATTCAGATGTGGAACTGGAACAGTAGATTTTTAGGAGCTTTACATGCTCTAACAAAGCTTTACGTGCTTTTGTTGGGGCGTCCATATCGTTTTCCACTTCAGACCTCCTGCGATGGGAAATGACAGCATTATAACCAGCAAATCTCCAGGTTACAAGACGTCATGAACGCAGCATTCGCTTCTGATCCACGCTTTTCCGACTTCACTTTGGAGCAGAAGTCACTGGGAGTGGAGCTTGAATGTTGTGAAAACATAACCAAATCATGGATTAGATCTGCAGGTGGAAGGTTTCCATCTCACATTTTCTTGCACAGAAATGTACACTGAATACACTTCTATTAAAACCACCGTGGTTGACACTCTGAATTACTGATCCAAAGTTCAGGGGTTCAAGCCCAGTACCATCGAGGTGCCACTGTTGGTCCCTTGAGCAAGACCCTTAACCCTCAGTTGCGCTGTTCTATAAAAATAAATGCAAGTCGCTCTGGATAAGGGTGTCTGCCAAATGCTGTAAATGTAACCCATATTACAGTCAAGGTGATAGGTCAGTGTGAAACGTTACTCTCATGTCCGTCCATGTTTGCTTTGTTGGTATAGTTTTGGCAGTGATATGGGTCACTCATTAATCAGAAAACTCAGAAAAGTCTTTTTTCCTTCCATCACGTCCGCTTGCTCAAAGTGAGTCAATAAAACAGCTCAAATTACACCACAGAGAAAGCGGCCCAGTCCTTTTTACAGATGACTTTGTTTGTGGAATGAGCTAAAATTCTTCCAAGCTGACGTTCAGGGCTGATCAACACGTACCAGAAATGTTAAGTTGCATTTAAGTACTATGTACATGGGGGGTCTAAAAGCAAATGTTCACATATACATAACATACACAACTACACAACATTGGATAATTTTGCTACACTGGGTAACTTGAACCCAGGCTTTCAGAATATGTCATCAGAAAAGGCCTATCTTTTCTAGTTTCTGAGTTACTGGCCTCCGACGTAGTGATGTCTTTGTGTGCAAAAATGAAAATTGCAATTTTCAGGGGGCAACTGTCATGCTAGAATGATTTACAACAGGCTATTGAGGCCAATTTCCTTCTATTTCATGACATGACTGCCTGCAGAAGGTTTCTTAACTATACCAAAGTCCTCATTTAGAATTAAGAGGGCTCTAAAAAGGGTTCCGGCTCAAAAGATCCAATTTCTGACTGACAAATTCACTGTGTGGGCAATTAACCACAGTGACGAAATTTTGTCAGCATAATTGTACATATATTCTACCCTACAGACTTTAAGATGGATAAGAAAATGCGACTGTTTTTACCGTCATGGACGATTTTTTAAATAAACATTTTAGCTGGAAATCACAAAACAAACAAGACAAAGCATGTAATGTTCATTAAACACACAAACGAACATGGGGAGAATGCTCTCACACATATTAGTACAGAGCAGGCTCTGAACACACACACACACACACACACACACACACACACACACACACAGTAAAGGCGGAATGGAAACGAAAGGCGAAAGAGAGAAATGGTGTTTTTCAGTGCTCTTTTTTACACCTTTTTTGAAACTCCGCCCCCTGTGATTCTATGCACGAAGGCGTGGCTTTGAGTGGATTTTTCTGGCAGGACACACTCCACAACACTGTTACAACAAGAACAATGTCAAAACAAATGCACAGTCTACTTTCTATACTTCGTCATTTTAACAAGGGGATAACAGGCAGGTGTGCTAACCTGCTGCCATCAGAACGATCCAGAAGATCAATCCGGACTTCGTTTATCAAAGTCAATACAAATATGTTTATACATAAACTGTACACAGGAGCGTTTATATAAGAAATGTCTCATTCTTGAAAATTCAGTAAGTTCAGAGCTCTCCTGTCTCCTCGGTGTTACTGGAAAATTCGTAAATCGAATTAGAATTGTCTTCCAGTTTGGCCTACCAAAAAATAATTAAACACAGGAAAGAGAGATGGGATTCCCCAGAAATGAAAACTGTGCAGGAATATCAGCAGCGTTAAAAAGAGTACTGAAACAGGGGGAAGGCACTCATGTCTTTGAGTTTTGTCTGAGGTGCAGCTGAGAAAGAACACAGATCAGTGCTTAGGGGAATGTCAGAGAGATGACTGATGAGTGACTGGTGGCTGTCTGCAAATAAATTTAAAAATAATAATAATGTGAAGTTTGGTTGAGAATATGAGGTAACAAGTCTGGTGTGTGTGTGTGTGTGTGTGTGTGTATGAAGGTTTCACAATTACAACAGTGACACAAACCACAATGGCAAACAATGGCTAAAATAAATAAATAACTAAATCAGGGCGAAGTTTCCCAAAAGCCTTTAATCAGATGATCATCCACACATCTCATTACTAGTTTTCTGCTTTTGAAGTCATTACTGTGTGGTGTCTGATTACGAGGTTCACGTGGCAGGAGTCGAGGGCTCATGGCTCCACATAGATCTTTACTCACTCAATCATTTGCCAAACCGCTTAGCCCTACTAGGGTCGCAGGGAGGCTGGCGCCCATCTCAGCCGACACTGGGCGAAGGTGGGGTAGACTGAACAGCTCGCCAGACCATTGCAGGGCAACACGCATACAACTATCCACATTTACACTCATACCGAAGGGCAATTTGGAAGAGCAAGGTAGCCTAATATGCGTGTCTCTGGACTGTGGGAGGAACCCGGAGTAACCAAAGGAAACCCGCGCAATCACGGGGAGAACATGCAAACTCCACACAGAAGCACATGAGCCTGGGACTCGAACCCAGGACTTGCTAACCACTACATCACTGATTAATCATTAACTTAATCATAACTCCCCTAAATTTTTTTGATGGCTTGTTCTAACGTTTTTATTAAGTCTTTTTAAACTTTCCTCACTTGCGTGTGTCCCATGTCTTCGGATGCCATTTTCCCAAAGGTTGAAAGCCTCGCCCTGTCCTAACGTGGCCAACTATTCAGGGTGAAAAGGATGCAGCCGTGAACACTCAACATTCTGACGGTTTTGAGCACATAACTTGGGTAATAACAGTGCAGTGTGACTGCATATGTGCACTCAAGTATAAGTATACATGCAAGCGAATTGAGATGGCGGTAAACTCTTCAATATCAGTCGCTTTCGGTTCTGGTTTTGAGAAACCTGGCCCGTCACTGAGCCATCAGGCTGCAGCCATGTTCATCACTACATCACAACATGCACAGTGTACGTCAACTGAAGCAAATACACGCATGTCATTACCAGGGAGGAACGACAGTGGGGACGGGGGACATCATGGTGACATGGGTTTGCTTCAGGTCTGGTGTGTTTTTAAATTACACATCCTTTAGGACACAAAGGAATCATGCATATGAAACAGATTCATGCAAATGGTGCAGCCACAAACCATCACGGACACGTTCACGTACTGTCCAATGACAGCATGAATATCGCACCTTCATTTTTAGCTGATTTTAGCTAATTCGAGAGTATGTGGCAGTACAGTAATGCTGTATAACTGAGTGTTCGGTGACTCTGAACTGTTGTCTATGACAAATATTACTCCTGCTCATGTTCTCACTTCACATGATGAAGACTTACCGCCAGATGCTCGTTCCAGAAATTCCCACCAGCTGAGTGTTTCACTGCTATAAAATATTCCTGCCAGGTGGTTTTTGATTGGCTGGTAACTCTTTCTTCCGTGAAATATCTAAGACCCCATTTACACCTGGCATTCTCATGTAGCGGTTATTTGGATTTGGATATATCCGGATATGGATATGATTATAGTTAAAAAAAATGTTTCTGCTACAGCACCATTTACATGTGAAACTCGAAAAATTGGAATATCGTGCAAAAGTTCATTTATTTCAGTAATTCAACTTAAAAGGTGAAACTCATATTATATAGACTCATTACATGCAAAGTGAAATATTTCAAGCCTTTATTTGTTATAATTTTAATGATTATGGGTTACAGCTTACGAAAACCCCAAATTCAAAATCTCAGAAAATTAGAATATTACTTGAAATCAATTAAAAAAAAAAAAAAGGATTCAAATACAGAAATGTCAGCCCTCTGAAAAGTATAATCATGTATATGTACTCAGTACTTGTCTTGAACCCCTTTTGCATGAATTACTGCCTCATTGCGACGTGGTATGGATGCTATCAGCCTGTGGCACTGCTGAGGTGTTACGGAAGACCAGGATTCTTCTATTAAATTAACTTTTACATAACATTCTAAATTTTTAGAGTTTCACCTGTAAGTGTGAGGATGTCTCTCATGCACTGCCAGTCAAAATAGCTTTCAACAATGTTTTTGTTAATTATCCCGAGTGCTTGAATTAAAACAGCGGCCAGACAGCAGCCAAACGTTCACACAGTGCACACAGTAAATATTTATCAAGTCTGGTATTCAACATTTTTTTTTTTCAAATTCAATTCGATTTAAAAAATGTTATATTCATTCTGAAAATCCTGGAATGTTTTTTTAAATTTGTCTTTTCCTGTGTGTTAGTTTCGCGAGATGTTGCATCCCCGATGAGATGAAGTTTATTTCTGTGACAGTGGAATCAACAATGAGGTAAAATACTGTGGAAAGACCACAAATTAAAACTAGACACATTTTATTTACACGGCTTGACTTATGATTTCATTTAACAATATTAAGATTTAGGCATCACCTAAAAGCGGATCTTCTGATAGGCTAACAAGCTTTTCAGCTAATGATCGGTAAACCACGCTCTGTAAAGCCAGGGTTTTATACAACATCAATGTTTTTCATTCATCCATTCCGAACCGCTTAATCCTACTAGGGTCACGGGAAGGCTGGAGCCTGTCTCAGCAGACACTGTGTGAAGGCGGGGTACATTAACAGCTCTCCAGACCATCGCAGGGTAACCACCCACACAACCATTTACACTCATACTCTCACCAAGGGGCATATTGGAAGAGCCAATTAGCCTAATGTGCATGTGTTTGGAGTAACGGAGAAAACGAGTGTACCCGGAGGCAACCCACACAAAGATGGGGAGAACATGCAAACTTCATACAAAAACACCGTTGCTCAAGACCTTCTTTCTATGAGTTGTCCATGCAAACCACGACGCACTATCGAGCCGCCCTCAATGCTTGACCACAAGGAAATATAAGGAAAATAAACTAAAGATTTTATGGCATATTTTTAAAGTCCAACACTGATGTCGCTGCCTGCTCTAAGTGACCAAACTGCTTTAGTGTGTTATGACTGGTTTCACTGTCCTTGACAACGGTCGTCAAGCACAAGAGCTCCTCGTAATATAGCGTACTTATAAGTTTTGTAGGCCATATTAAATATAATTTCTTCATGTAAACATTAATATTTTTCATAATGCACCCAGTTAGAAGGTTTCTGTTTACAGTTTTTCTGTTTACAATTTAAAGCTTCTGATTTCTAAAACTCTCTCATATCCAATCAGAATTGGTAGTGTAGCTGAAACATCCCTTAACGAATAGATATTAAATCGAATCGGGACCTTGGGAATCGGAATCGGAGCCCTAATATTTATACCTAGCGCACCTTGTATGTCTTTCCTTATTGTGTTTGGAAGTAATGGATGTGTGCAGACATGCATGTAAATTTTTAGTAAAGGTGTCTACATCATACGGACACTCGGGAGAGAGTGTTATCTAATTTAAATAGGTTAAAGTGCCAGGTGTAAAGAGGTTCTGCGTGTATTGCGTATGTTTAGTCTCACTGACCTGCTTGTTAGTATCTTGTTTGGAGTTGTTCCTTTTCCTTCTGGGCATGGCAGCTGGTTCTGGCTCTAAATGTACATCTTTGTGTGCTGGGCTCAGGCTCTACGTATATGAGACTGTGGGTTAGGGGGTGTGTGTAATGCTAGCTTTATTGACAGGGACTTTAGCAGGCGTGGGGATTGTTTCTCCAGCCTTGATTTAATGGGGTTACTGATCGCTCTTCCTTCCATCACACTCAGCATGTCGGGTGTGCACATCTCACCTTGTCGTTAGGGTCTTGTTTACGATTGGCCTCTCGCCCGCGCAGGCTCTTGGCGCTGATGCCGGATTCGGACGTCTGCATGATGAGCTGAGTGGCCAGGAACTGCTGGATCTGCTCCAGGACGTCGCGCTGCATCTCCAGGGCCATGTGGTAGACGTCGTGGTCCGAGCTGTTGTACATGACTGCGTTTTGGAACATTAGCATGATGTCTCTCTGGAATTCGGCTGTCGTGCGAATCTGGCCCGTCTCGATGTTCTTCTTGATTGCGGACAGGTCCATGGGCCTGATCGAAGGGGCCCAAGGCTTTATTGACAGGTCATTCAGCTTAGTAGTCACAGAAACGTTTTTATCATACTTTGTCTCTATGAAAGATGTATAATACTACGTCTCTCCTTCACACCTCCCCCATAAATGTTACCAAGACTTTTCTTTATGTCCTGCACACATCCTTCCCTAATTACACCTAAAATAATACCTATTCACTACCTATTTTCCCTGCAATAAGGATAAACAATAGTGCAATACTTACTATAAGAGTTATGACCTCCACATCATGCATGTGTGTTTTATTACCTGTGTACAATGCTGTGATAGCCAGGAGCGATGTCATCAGATACAGGCTGTAGGAACACACTCGCATACCTGCACATTTGAAGAGACATCTCAAATCAGTAGCCAGAGAAAGTAATACAAAAATAAACAATATAGAGATATATTATCATAACCATACACACTGGAAATGAACAATCGCACATTTTGAGTCTGAGACGACTCGTGCTAAGCTAACTGCTAACACTGGTTCCATTTATTCTAGACTCTCATTAATTTATTCATTCATTCATATTCTGAACCACTTAATCCCACGAGGGTCGCAGAGAGGCTGGATTCTATATCAGTCTATTCTGGGCGAAGGCAGGGTACAGGCCTCCAGTGACAAGAAGTGCGGCGAGACTCCATGTTAACCTTCCGCTAATTACATGTCAGTAAAAACACATATATTTCTAACCTGTGATTGGCTGCTGCACGCCACACCAGCATGATGGCCTTCTTCCAGATTTTTTGGGCCTGCAAAGCCTCCTGATCCTCACTACACATCGAACTACCACAAAAAAAATACATCCATGTGAATAAATACAGCACACTTGATATTTCAATTGCATTCCTGCACAAACTCTGCAAACACTCACACACTACTCACAACTGGGATGAGGCTGGGCTGCTGGCGGTGGAGTCTGCAGTGGTGTAGCGTTGGGAGTTTGTGCCATACCCATCCTCGCTCTCGCTGGCAGGTGGGTCGACCTCGGAAAGATATGGCCCCTCTCCGCATTCTTTCATCTCCATCCCTTCATCTGCATCCACCTCACTCCCTCCATCTTCATCCTTCACCTCCTAGTTTAAAAAAAAAATTATGTAAAACATTTAGCAGTGCCTGGCTTTGCTGAACAGTGTAAGTTTCTCTTCCTTCTTGTCAATCACATTAACCTTTGGGTCTCTCCCTGAGGCGGAGCTATCCTCTGAGTCAAGGCATGGTGTCTCGGCTTCAGGCTGCGTCCACTCCTCATTCTCGCACTTCACCGATGGACTGGGGGTTCTGTTCTCCGTATGCTCCTCCTCCCTTACTCCATCATCATCTCCATCCCTTTCTTCCTCAACTGCCGGCTCGGGTGCGTTTCCTGGAACTGCCTGAGGTACAGAATCGGGGTCCTCTCTGGACATGTCTGGTGCTCCTGTCTGTCCTACTTCTTCCACGATCACAGATTCCACCATGATAGTGGCTGGCACAGGTGAGGGAGAGCTAAGCTGGGGGTTGGTGAAATCATTAGATTCTGGCTCGGGCGGTTTAAAGGGCTGGGATTCCCAGGGGTCGGAAAGAGAATGCCCCCCAGCTACCGCCTCCTCGCACAGTGAGAGAGCAGCCTCCACTGCTGCTGCATCCAACACTGCCACCGAGTCATCCACCTGAGAGAAAGACAGGGCAACAGCAAGTGTGAGAGAGAGAAAGCAATCAGCCAATCATGGGCGTCTGTAAACTCATTTGTATGAGAGGGCAGATTGCGCTTTCCCTCCGAGTGTGTTTCACCACCCCAAATGCGCATGTGCAGCAGTTCGTAAAGAAGGGGGTCCTAGTATTACATGCATGCTTATGACCCTCTCTAGTTGGTGATGGTTGTGTGTTAGGGAAGGCAATACCTGATGGATGGGAATTGGGTGTGACTAAAATTTAGGAGAAAATGGGGGGAATGAATGTTGTTAATTGTGGGATATCCCATGTAATCGGAAGACCACTTGGCAGTACACTATTCTAATGTAATGCATGCTCAATAGTCCACATAGTGAAGACCCAGAAAGACACAAAGTTGTCGATGGAAGTTATGTTTGGTCACCGAATGACTTCTTTAGTCGCCAACTTTGTGTCCATATGAACTGATTAAAATTCGCTAAGACCCTGGGATCCCACCCACTGAGCTTTACACACTGCCCCTAGTTTGGACTTAAATATCCCCATGGGAGGAGGGGAAAAATGATTCCAGCCAATCGCTGAGTATCATCTCCAAATGAGGCTTTTGTGTGTCTCTGGATCTGTTAGTCGTACCTTTTCTTCAATAATGGCTATAATATCCCCCACTGTCTCCAGGTCCAACTCATCCTCCATGTAGGACACAGCCACCAGATCCTCCACCAGCTCGCCCTCTCTCCCCTCTGGCTGCTCCGACCCAGACTGTATGGCTAGCACCGACTCTGGACCAGAACATTCTGTTACAGCAGCTCCTACACACACACACACACACACACACACACACACACACACACACACACAGAGTTCAGTTTCAGTATAAAGTGGTGGTAGTGGTGATAGACTGTACCAGAAGTGTACCAACCACTCATCATGGTGACCTCTACATATGTTTCTAATCAGTTAGCAGATTTAATGGGTATCACAATCTGTAAACTAGGTACAATGAAACCAGAAATCAAAACTGAGCAAAAATGTATTGCGCTGCTTTGTGGCCAAATTAAAGAAATACTCCACAATAAAACAAATACACTGACTCCATCTGTAGTGTACATGATATTACCACCTGTTTCACAATTCAAATATATTTCATCTCATTATACTGTATTTCTCTGTTTCATATCAACGCCTTTATATACAGAGAGACAGAAAAGGAGTGCAGTAGACAGGTGACATAAGGATGAAAAGCAGAGACCTGTGTTGGTTAGAAAGTGGTGTCCTGAAGCAGGAGGGGCGACAGCAGGGGGGTTAGAGGGCTCAGTGCTGGCTGGCATGTGGACTGGGGGTGCGCCTTCCAACAAACGCGATAATGTTGGTGCATCTGACACACACACACACACACACACACACACACACACACAGTGCTACAAACACACACCTACTAAAGCAGCAGGTTCAGATACAGCAAAATTTTTCCAGCCAGGAAGTTTAAATATAGTGTGTTTTTGACTGGTGGCATAGTGGTTAGCACTTCCACCTCAAAGCAAGAAGGTCCCGAGTTTGAGTCCCGGGATCGGGCATTTCTGTGTGGAGTCTGTATGTTTGCCCCATGCTTGCGTGGGTTTCCTCCAGGTACTCCGGTTTTCTCCCACAGTTTAAAGACAGGCACAAACCATTCACTGGCTGTTCCAAATAAGGTGTGAATGTGAGTGTGAAAGGGTAGTGTCTGTGTTGCCTTGCGATGGTGTAGAGAGCTGTTCACGGTGTACCCCGCCTTCACCCACAGTCGGATGAGATAGGCTCCAGCCTCCCCGCGACCGTAATAAGATTAAGCGGTTTGGCAAATGAGTGAGTGTTTTTGACCTATGGTAGGTGAAAAGGCCTGGGATTTCAAACAATTTCATGTATTAATTTATGATTTTTGTTGCCTTTGAATAGACCGTGCCTTTTAACAGCCATAACGCAAGTAGAATAATTTTCCTCCAGTAAAAGGCAATTAAGAATCATTTTATAGTTAGAACCAAAAATGACACTGATTGCATGAACAATTTGTAGATTTAAATCCAAGAGATTATAAACACACCTGCATACAGAAGTGTTGGAAAAAAAAAGAAAAAAACAAAACAAAACAGACACCTGAAGAGCGAGTTAAAAATACATTGTGAGCATACGGCAAGACGCAAGGTTCTGCGTGACGGGGGTGGGGGTTTACCTGTTGAGATGTCATGGCTGGTGGAATGAACAGCTGCAGGGACGTGAATGTCAACACCGTGAGCACCGTTACTGAGAGCCGCAGCCACCTCGCCATCCACCACCTGTACAAGACACGCAACCTTTATCAACGCAACACACAATCAAATCAACACAACCCCACGCTTTGTGCTGTGCAGGACGTCGAAGCTTAAAAGAAAAGAAAAAAAAGGACCTAATGCATACTACGTACAGCCGCAAAATATGTAATAGTGGACATAAAACATTTATAATTAAACTTCAATTTGAAGTGCAACATCTTTGGTGGAATTCGTAACACTGACGTGCATTAGAGAATAGCGGACTTGTTGTCACACATCTCCAAGTAACATGCCCCTTTTCCACCAACGGCACCCAGGTGCTAATTATGGGCTGGTGCTAGAGCTAGATCGAGTTTGGTTTAATTTACAAACCTTCTGAGAACCATTTTGCTTTACCACAGGCTAGAAATCCACCATAGAGCTACGTCACTGTATACATCTGTACATGTCTCTGCTTTCCAAATAACCTTAACACCAAGCACAAATACAGATCACAGGATAAGGCAGAACAGATGCTACCGTAGGGTTTCACAACGTTGTGCTACATGGTGGCATAGATTATAGCATGCAAGCAAGCCTTGCAACAAGAAGGTCCGGGGTTTGAGTCCTGGGGTTGCGTTCCGGGCTCAGTGACTCTGTGTGGTTTCTGTGTGGGGTTTATATGCAGGCTCTCCCTGTGCCTCTGTGGGTTTCCTCCTACAGTCAGAAGACATGCATATTAGGTTAACTGGCTGCTCCAAATTGCCCCTAGGTGAGAGTGTGTATGGTTGTGTGTGTGTGTGTGTGTGTTGGCCCTACGCTGGCAAGCTGTTCAGAGTGTACCCTGCCTTCGTCCAGAGTTGACAGAGCTAGGATTCAGCCTTCCCGTGACCATAGCAGGTTTAAGCAGTTCAGAAAATGAATGGATGTTAACAAAGCTTTAAGTGCTCTTGTTGAAAGTACTCCAGACCCTCCAGGATTTCGTGCAGTCTAAAATTTAAACCCCCCCCCCCCAAAAAACCCCGATTTTCCGATTCAGATCGATTTTTTATTAAAATTTTCGATATTGATTCATTTTATTCAAAGATCGATCTTTTATTACTTTTAATTATGTTGATGTTTTTAGACATTTACTGCGTTGAAGTTGTAGGATTACCTGAAAATTGCAAAGATCGCTGAGCGCATATCCGCATCTTGATACATAAACAAAGAAGTGATGTATGACCACAGACATAAACACAAGACCGGAAAAGACCCTGGCATGACATGCCTTTGGTAGCCGCCATATTACAAAAGGACTAAAATCCGCAATTCCAATAAGATGGGTGTTGAATGTTGTGTTTCAACTTGCCCCAACAAGTGCAAGAGTATCTTTAAACCAGATAAACATTTTTGTATTTGTATCATGGTATGTTTCCAGTACGTTTAACAACATGACTCAAAATAAAATGCAAAACGAAGCAAAATCTGTCAAACCTGCAGCTTGTTTACATGTACACAGCCTAGTTGTGAAGTGTTACCAGCCTCTGGTAAGGTGGCGAATACACGCGAGAGTGCCGATCTTGTGTTTATGTCTATGCGTATGATGTAATGCTCAATGTTTGCGCAAGGGACTGCTATGATTGGTGAAACTCACAATACAACACAATGACTGACCAAATGTGCGGAAAAGCCGCGGTGATTGGCTAAAAGGTCAAGCAAGGTCGTGCAGAATGCAGGAGGACTGGTTGAATTTGTACGAACGGTACACACACTCATTCTACACAGCCAGTCAACAATTTACAACCATGATATTTGGAGGCTGGAGGAAACTAGAGAACCCAGAGAAAAACCACAAGGAGCTGTGAGCTTTTTTTTTTTTGGTCTCAGCATCATGATGCTTACCAGTCTGGGGCTGGCTGATAGGAGGCTACCTTTCTTCAACAGCTCAGATAGCAAAGGTGAAGGTGGGGGCGTAGCCTTCTGATTCGGGAGCTTCTTCTGTGGGGATTCGTCTATCAGAGCACCCAGGCTTCCCTCTTTATGCACTGGGCCGGTCGACTCAGACACTGGCATGAACACCGCCACGCCCGGTGCCTGAGCAGAACACAGAGTGATTACGAGTACAGGAAAAAATCCGCGCTCTGCGGTTCTGCACTGATCACCAGGTTTCAACCGACACAAAGTCACTAGCGGACGCTTAACCCTGACCTGTTCAGCTCTGTGATTGGATTTTATTCTGCCTCAGGAAAAAGGATTAATATAATAAATAATTTCATGTGATGCCGATTAAAACTCTATAGATGTCTAGGAAGAGGCGCGGACTCACCATGGGACTGGGGCAGGACTCGTCAGTCATTGTCTGAGGGGTGTCAGGTTGGGGGAGATCCATGCTGGGTGACCCGGCCCCCAGTGGAGAGCGGACAATGATGCTCGGGTGCCTCTTTGTATTTTTAGCCACTTGTCGTGCTGGAGACGCGAGAAAACACACACGATAAAAGAATGTTTTGACCTCTTTTCCCGAGGGACATTTGTGAAATTCAGCTCTTCTGCACCTACCCTGATAAGCCGACTCCGTCGCTCTCCTTTTCTGCTCAGCCTCCTCTTCCTCTTGCTTCTTTTTTCTGTCAGATTCATTCACATGCCATAAGTACGCAAAACAAACTCGCACCAACAATTATTCTCTACATGCAATGATCAGGGTTACAGGGGTTCGTTTCTAAATGGCCAGTGAGTATATAAGTAACACAGAATACACGAATGACCAGCTGTTTACCTGAAATGGGAGGCCACCTAGTGGAAGGATGATGAATTATGTTTCATTGTAATAGTCGCTGCAAAGAATGTACAATAATCATACTCTTTTGAAAGCTCTTGCAGGCCACATAAAATGAGTCGGCGGGCCGAATTTGGCCCGCGGGCCTCGAGTTCGACACCTGTGATCTAGGTTAAAGTAAACGATGCATAGAGAACACACCCCTGTACACACCACCTGGAGAACGGAATGTGACGCAGTAAGATAAATCAAGTTAAAAAAAGTCTGTCCATACTGTTCAATCTCTCTCCATGTCTCCTCCAGTTTGGAGTCCATGTGTCCTGCCTGAATCAAATCCACCTCCTTCTTCAGCTTCCTACAAGCAACAGAAAATAAACCAAGCATTCAGCTATTAACTTAAAAAAAACGTGAATATATTTGATCAACTGAGCAAAACAATCAGCAACAAATTAATGTAATACTGTTGACAGCCCAGCAGGTATTTTATTATTTTCCAATTTTCCATTCCTGTAAAACTTTTACTCCTTTAGTACCACAACTAATAATTGACATTTGTTTAAGAATTGCCACACCAGCCTTTTAATCCATTTATAGTTACGTGTAACATAACCTCCATCAAACAAGTTATGTTCCACAGTCAAGTCTTGCAATAATCATTCCGCTACAATGCAACAATTGGGTTATCCCATCACAATGATGCAATACCAAGAATTATTTGATGACTTTCCATCAATCAGAAACAAGAAAATCTCTTGAATAACAATAGTACGAGGGATGCTCATTAAATATTTCTCCTGATTCATTCCCCAAAGACTTGAGAGGAACGAAACTTGGCACAGTTTTTAGTATTTCTCTACATAGGTACCACCAAGGGTCACACACTTCTCTCACAGCTTTATGCAGCTGTAGAGACCTCGCTTGTGGAAGTCTGCAGGTTGTGTCAAAAGCCACGGCTTGACCTCAGATATTAGCATCGCATCATCTGGGAAAGGCTTGCCCTTCAAAAACGACTTCATGGTAGGAAAGAGGTGGTAGTCAGATGGTGCGAGGCTGTGAGGCAGCCACAGGACTGTGCTTCCGTCTGGACAACATGCGAGCTGTGAACTGGGGTGTTGCTTTGCAGGAGGTGGACACCTTTGGTCAGCATGCCACACTTCTCGGTTTTGATGGACTTCTGCAATTTCTGCATCAGTGACACGTAGTATGTGCATGAGCATGACTTCGATAACTTTGTTCCC
The DNA here is from genome assembly GCA_039654325.1 of Tandanus tandanus. Lineage (NCBI taxonomy): Eukaryota > Metazoa > Chordata > Actinopteri > Siluriformes > Plotosidae > Tandanus > Tandanus tandanus. The sequence continues at coordinate 25,264,587 of JBCNYH010000007.1, read as the reverse complement.
TTGTCCATCTGAGTTAACGCTAACTGGTGCCCCAACAGATAACTTCCCGTCCATGGTTAGTGCTTAGATGACTCAAAGGACTGGGCTGAATGCACACAGTCACACTTTATGTGGCGTAGAAATGTGATATTAAACACTTCAATTTTAAAGTTTTTTTTATTTTGTGTCACAAACTGCAGAGGTGCATGCTGGGTGCTAAACTAAGCGGTTAGCAGCTTAGCAGTCGTTTTCCAGGGAAGTGACGTCAACGTGTTGGGCGAGGTTGATGTCACTTTTGGAAACAGAGAAACTTACATTCTAATGACTCTGATGTTGAAAATGCTGAAAGAGATGAGCATGATGGTAAATTCAAAATGGCTTATACAGCTAACGTTTTGCCAACTCGGCTTTCCTGTCGTCACTTGGTTTAGGAACGAAAAGAAATGTTTTATGCGATTACTGCGCTTGTTGTTCGTGCAGCTTAGCACTGGCCGATAACATGTTATGGTGCATGGGTCAGTGACGTAGCCCAGCCAATCTAACGAATTTGTGTCCCTACCAGGCTGGAACAGCCAATCAGAAAGGCATGTCTCTGAGCATGCCTTGAGTCATAACACTCGCGCACACTTTGAAAACGGGCATGGAGTGATGATATCATTTGGAACCGCCGACGTTATACGTGATCCTTTTAAATAGCTAGTAACACTAGTTCACAACAGGTTCCCGTTAATATAAGCCTATGATTGAATTACTGCTGATAATTTAAAGAAAGCCACATATGAATCAACTTAATAGAAAATATTTGTTTTAGATTGAATATTTCACATAATTTTGTTCAATGTCAAACTGTATTTGTATCCATGATGTTTTTTTTTTACCCCATTCTCAGGTTCCATTCGGAGACTAAAAATATTTAATTACATTCAACATGCACTAAATGACCCAATTTTTTCAGGTTAAAATTCAATTTTGGGATTCATTTAAACATGCTAGCCTTTAACCCCTCCCCCCTTTTAACATGCCATGCTGTTTACTTGCTCACTTAAAAAATCTGGTCATGGTTAAAGGTCAGAATACGCACCTGTATTTCTCCTGGGTGTCTTTGAGAAGTCTTTTGAGCTCATCGATCCTCTCTGCCGTGAGTCTGCGTACGATCACGTCCTCAATGGTCTCTACGACTTCGCCCTTTTCGCCACGCTTCCGCCTGTGGAACATCAACACACCGTCAAGAAAAAGTCTCATGTGCACTGCAGCAGTGAAGAAGTAGAGCGTAGAATTTCTCATGGATCTCACTAAAACTAAGGTTGGTACAACATTACTATAAACAAGTAGAATTAACATGTAACCACATTAATCACTAAATCCTTAAAGCAACAGTATTGTGTTTAATGTGGAAGCATGTTGGCAAAGACACTCACTTTGGAGCCTCAGTGGTCTCCAGCAGCTCTGAATACTGGGAAGCGCAGTGCTGTGTTGTTCACAGAAAAGAGAAACAATTCAACTCCAGGCTGTATATCTCACAGAAGGTCTTTTTCAGTGAACTCGAAACATAAACTTTAAACACAGTTCTTCCTGTAACTTTAAGAAGTTTGAATACCTTTTGTGAAAACCAGTCTGGAGGGCGACCTGACTCGGAGAAGGGTTTGATGGCTCTGCTTACTGACACCCTGTAAGAGGTTAATGCATGATAAGTATGATATGTATGCTGAACGATAAGTCGTAAATCTGCTTCTTGTGATGGGTTCCTCACCAGTTCTGATCTCCGCTCCTCATCACTGAAGATGCCAGGCACAGCTTCTCTCGTATGGACCATGGCTCTGTCGGCCCAAGGGCCATCAACTTATGTTCTGTACAAGACAAAAAAACAACAACAATATACAGGCTGTTTCATGGTCAGGGATGTCTTTTTAAAATTATACAAGGAACCCCTTTAAGTAGGCACTTGCATACTTTGAGTGTCTCTTGTTTATCGTATAGAGAAAGAGTAGTCCCAGCTACACTAGTGAAACCTTTTCTCAGTTCCGATCAACAGTGTTATCAGAGGAAAAGTACAAAATTCAATTCTCTCCACTGTAAAAAAAACAAAACAAAACAAAACAAAAAAAAAGTAGCTTTTACTTGATAAAATTCTGAACTGCACTCCTAATTACTAACTTTTACTTTTGGAGGGGTATTTTCATACAATCTAGAAAGATGTTCAGCTGCTTGTAAGCTCTATTTATAACCTAAGTGGCTTTGTCGGGATCCTTTGGCCGACAAAAATGTCTTCTCCGGAAAGAAGGCATTACATGTGAAGGACAGAAGAGATTCTCCCCCCGGACATTAATTGCTTTTTCTAACGCAGCATGGTACTGTATAGCTTGCTGGAAAATATAATCGGGATTGGATGTGAAATACTTTCTGTACAGAGTCCCACCTCAGCTTGATAAGCATGTCTGTCAAAAAGTGTCTTCTCCGGAAAACCACAATGACTGTCACTGATGCTGTTGCTACTGCAGTTAATAATGTGTACAAATAATGAAACACCAATAACTATATTAGCTATCTACACATTCTTATCAACACCTTTTTTACCTTTACTTAGGAACATTAGGAATAAGACCTTAATTTCTAAAGCTGAAATAAATCGTATGTTCCTACATTGGACACCTATGAAGAGATTTTACAGTACCTAAAACACTACACTTCTACTCAACCCCCATAAACACACAATAACTGACAGGGATGATAATTAGCCTAGCCTACCAATACCAGTCCAGATTGTCTTATTTTGTAAATAATAGCAACAAAAGGACACACACACACACAAAATAAACATCGAATCCCAACTTATAAAACATAACCCTGCAGGTAATAATGTTAATTTCACTCAGGGAATTTAGCAACCCGCCTGACTAGCTAGCTTTTTGTTAGCCAGCCTCATGCTAGCTTAGTAGCAAGTTATTAGCTCGTCGTTTTTTTCCCCTCAAACATATATGTTAGCTAGTCAGAAATAAAGCGTTAACACGCTTCAGTGTTTATTTAATCTCTACTCTCTCTTGTGTATCGATGATATCCGACATTCTACCGTCAGTAAATAAATATCGTTGTCACTTACTCCCGACTCCGGTGGACATTTTGGTTGCTAGCTGCCCTCGGCGCTCATTTAACTCTATTTACGCCTCAGTGCAGGCCGCGCGCTCTACTTCCGCCTGGTTGAAAACAGCGTAATGACGTATTTATAGAAGTAGCGTCACATACAACTACACCGGGGGATTAGCTCAAATGGTAGAGCGCTCGCTTAGCATGCGAGAGGTAGCGGGATCGATGCCCGCATCCTCCAAGTAATATATATATATATTTTTTTTGGTTAACCACTAATAGTGATGAAACAAACCTGGCTGTATCAAGCACCCTAATTAGGTAGTTAGTAAACAACGATAAACATGCACAGTAACAATTATTAAAGTAAATAACCATCAAATACCTCATGCTCAATTCCCATTGGTTGCCTGTTGTCAAATTTGGGGCTCATGACTATCTCAACAAACTTTATAACTTAATGAAAATATATTCTGGTTCTGAGAGACACATAACAATGGCTGCATTAGTTCGTTATAATTTCGTACGAGATGAGGTGGACACTGTGATGGTCACAGTTTATTATCATGCAATAGTCAACGTTCCTGCCAACATCCGGGCAGCCATGGCCTAACTGTTAGAGAAGTGGGTTTGAAAGGTCACTGGTATGATTCTCGAACCATCAGCAAAAACGTGTGGCGGCAGGGGGATAAGCGGCACCTCCACCTTGACAGCTCCACCTCCACCTTTATGGCTGAAGTGGTCTTGAGTAAACCACCTTACCCCTAACTTCTCTCTGGGCACTGCACTGTGACTGCCTACTGCCCACACTGAGTGTGTGTGTGTGCTCACTGTTTACGTGTGTGTGTGCTCACTTTGAATGGGTTAAATGCAGAGCCAACATTTCCCTTGCGGGACTAATACAGTATAATAAAATCAATCAACATTATCATTATTATTGTAATTAGAAACATTCCCTAATTGTACGTGTGTCCAAAATGATCTATGAAATACAGAAGCCAACGATTTAAATAAACTACTGTATTCCTGTTTTTTTTTAATACTTAAAAGCCCTTTTTCGTGGGAATGTGAGATCACTCCCTCTCACTCACTCATTTGCAGAACTGCTTAGTCCTTCTTTTCGAATTGTGTGGAGACTGGAGCCCATCTCAGGAGATACTGGGCGACATGGGGAGGTACACCGTGAACAGTTCACCAGACCAGCGCAGGGCAACCTAAACACACCCTATATATAATATTCACACTTACACATATAGGGGCAATTTGTAACAGCCAGTTAGCCTAATGTGCATGTCTTTGGACTGTAGGAGGAAACCAGAGTACCCAGAGGAAACCCACTCAAGCACTGGGCCAACGTGCAAACTCTACATAGAAACGTGGAATCACTTCATGAATATTTTACCCATGGGCCTTGTTGACCTTTCTCTTCACCACTACACTGACTCCACTGATGAATCGGACGAAGCTCTGAGAGTCACAGCTTTTCTCTGATTAACAGGGCATTTCATTAACCTGACACATGCAACCAGTCACCACATCAAATACTCTGACCTGCACAATCACTACAGTGGCTTTGCCAGATCCTCACATTTCCCTGTGATCATTCGTTTTAAAGGAACCAACGGTTTAATGTTCAACTAACAGTTTGTTAATAACTCAGTTATTAACTCAAAGGTACGTCATAATTGAGTTACCTGGTTTTTAATAATGAAGGGCCGACTTTACAGCAGAAACACTGACTCGGTGACAAACAAACCTTTCATAAGCAGACAACTGATAGCCCCGATAGCATCTTTATCTATAGCAACTAGCTTCTAAATAATCAACTGAACATTTTAATTTGAATAATAAATATTAAAATGATTTTTGAGATTTTGCATCGGCGACAGCCCGGGCTGCAGCACGTTTGGCCTGTCGGTACCCGTCTGCTGCCTCGGGAGTCCCA
>JBCNYH010000007.1:25217463-25227622 GCA_039654325.1 Tandanus tandanus | reverse complement strand
GCATTTCACATCTGTTACACTGGCTTTGAAGAGCAACATGCATTTCAAATCTGTTACACTGGCTTTAAAGAGCAAGACGCATTTTAGATCTGTTCACTGGCTTTAAAAAGAGCAACGGACATTTCACATTTGTTTACTAGCTTTAGAGAGCATGGCACATTCCAGATCTGTTACACTGGCTTTAAAGAGCAATATGCCTTTCAGATCTGTTTGCTGGCTTTAGAGAGTAACATGCATTTTAGCTGTGTTACACTGGCTTTAGAGAGAGCAATGCGCATTTCAGATCTGTTCACTGGCTTTAAGGTGAGCAACTTGCATTTCAGATCCGTTACACTGGCTTTAAAGAGAGCAGTGTACATTTCAGATCTGTTCACTGGCTTTAGAGAGAGCAATGAGCATTTCAGATCTGTTATACTGACTTTAGAGAGAGCAACTTTCATTTCAGGTCTGTTTACTGGCTTTACAGAGCAAAGCGCATTACAGATCTGTTTCATTGGCTTTAACGAGCAATGCACATTTCGGACCTGTTCACTGGCTTTAGAGAGCAATGTGCATTTCAGATCTGTTCACTGGTTTTAAAGAGAGCAATGGGCATTTCAGATCTGTTACACTGGCTTTAGAGAGCAACGCGCATTTCAGATCTGTTCACTGGCTTTAAAGAGCAATGTGCATTTCAGATAAGTTACACTGGCTTTAGAGAGCAATGCGCATTTCAGATCTGGTACACTGGCTTTAGAGAGCAACGCGCATTTCAGAGCTGTTACACTGGCTTTAGAGAGCAATGTGCATTTCAGATCTGTTACACTGGCTTTAGAGAGCCAATGCGCATTTCAGACCTGTTACACTGGCTTTAGAGAGCCAATGCGCATTTCAGACCTGTTACACTGGCTTTAGAGAGCCAATGCGCATTTCAGACCTGTTACACTGGCTTTAGAGAGCAATGTGCATTTCAGATATGTTGCACTGGCTTTAAAGAGCAATGCGCATTTCAGATCTTTTCACTGGTTTTAAAGAGAGCAATGGGCATTTCAGATCTGTTACACTGGCTTTAGAGAGCAATGCGCATTTCAGATCTGTTCACTGGCTTTAAAGAGCAATGTGCATTTCAGATAAGTTACACTGGCTTTAGAGAGCAATGCGAATTTCAGATCTGTTCACTGGCTTTAGAGAGCAATGCGCATTTCAGATCTGTCACACTGGCTTTAAAGAGCAACATGCATTTCAAAACTGTTACACTGGCTTTAGCAAGAGCAACGCACATTTCAGATTTGTTTCACTGGCTTTAAAGAGAGTAACTCGCATTTTAGATCTGTTACACTGGCTGTATAGAGCAACGCGCAATTCAGATCTGTACACTGACTTTAAAGAGAGTAATGCGCATTTCAGATCTGTTACACTGGCTTTAAAGAGAGTAACGCTCATTTCAGATCCGTTACCCTGGCTTTAAGGAGAGCAACTTGCATTTCAGACCTGTTACACTGACTTTAGAGAAAGCAACATGAATTTCAGATCTGTTATACTGACTTTAGAGAGAGCAACTTTCATTTCAGGTCTGTTCACTGGCTTTACAGAGCAAAGCGCATTTCAGATCTGTTCGCTGGCTTTAAAGAGCAACGCACATTTCAGATCTGTTACACTGGCTTTAAAGAGCAACATGCATTTCAAAACTGTTACACTGGCTTTAGCAAGAGCAACGCACATTTCAGATTTGTTTCACTGGCTTTAAAGAGAGTAACTCGCATTTTAGATCTGTTACACTGGCTGTATAGAGCAACGCGCAATTCAGATCTTGTTATAAGAAGAAAAACTAGGTCAAGGTCACTTACCCATGGTTAACTAAAATTTCAAACTAATGATTGAGATGGCAAAGATTTACATGACAATACAATCCAATTCACTGAAAACACTTTACAAGTGACACATAATAAATTATAAAATACAGTGAATATATTTTGAAAAATAGCCTGATTTATTTGCAAGGGGGATAATCCAAAAACATTATGCTTTAAAAAGAAATGTCAAATAAATATATAATTATGGCTATATAATAATAATAATAATAATTCATTCATTATCTGAGCCGCTTAATCCTAATTAGGGTCGCAGGGAGGCTGACGCCCATCTCAGCCGACTCTGAGCAACGCCAGAGTACACCCTGGGCCGCTCCCCAGGCCAACGCAGGGATAATAATAATAATAATATGAATGATGACACTGATAATTTTACTTATTAACATAATGACTAATACTTAATGATAATAATAATAATGTACGCAGGGCTTTCAAATTGTTTTCCTCTGGGATGCATTCATTCCATGTTAGATCGGAGCATAATTACCTGGAAGAGGTTTATAATAATTAAACCCAGGGATTTATTATCAATTTTGGATATGTGTAAAAGACTAGATCAGCTTTCCAACCTGCACTGATAAGAGAAAATCCCGTATTATATCAGCGGAGATATTATGTGGGAAATCCAAGTTGAATTATTGATTTGGAGAAAAGAAAACAAAAAAAATGCAGCAGGAGAAGAAGGGGTATAAGAGGCTGATCTGGTTGCCAAGAGATTTATTGATTTTTGTACAGATCTTTCCAATTCAAATTTTCATCTCCAGAAACTCCCAAGAATCTATTAATTGATACTTGGGGAATATCAGCAGAATCAATCTTGATTTTAGATAAATCCAACAGGTATATTTTTTCCCACTAAAAATCATAAAAGTAGATTTCTTAACATTTCAGGATAATTTGTTTAATTTAAACCATTTCACATGATCTTTTAGACCAGAATTTGAAACTTTAATCAGTGATCTGAAATTTGAACGAGAGAGAACCAGAGTTGTATCATCAGCAAACATTATTGGTGAAAGAATTTTAAAACATTATACATATCATGATTTTATATGAGAAATAACAATGGACCCATAATGAACCCTTGAGTGAGCCCGCAGATTAATCTAGTTTTGTTAAAATTATGCAGGTATCATTTACACAAATAAGCTAGGTTCTATTAGAAAGATAAAATATGAGGATTATTCATTCATTCATTTTCTGAACCGCTTAATCCTAATTAGGGTCGCGGGGAGGCTTGCGCCCATCTCAGCCGACTCTGGGCGAGGGCAGAGTACACCCTGGACAGCTCTCCAGGCCATCGCAGGGCAGAAACACGCTGACGGCTATGCAGCCTACTCTTGACGAAAATCCGCAATGGTTAAAATATGAGGATTAACTGTTTCAAAAGATTTTGATCTAAAAAAAATACTACAAGTACATAAATTGTCAAGTGAGGAAGCTAATGTTGTTAATAAGTACGGCCATATCAGTGGAATGATTTCCCCTTAAGCCATACTGATGCTTATAAAGAATTGAATTTAATTCTAAGTGAGAAAATCCTTTTGTAAACAAGTTTTTCCAAAATTTTTGAAAAGCAGGGCAAGATAGAAATAGGTCTATAATTATTAAAAGTACTAGGGTTATCCGATTTGTACAATGGAAAAACTTTAGAAACTTTTAGATCATCAGATATTACTCCTGTTGCCGGGAGAAATCTTGTATTTTGCTTTATTTAGCATTAAAATTTATATTTAGCTTTAAGTTAGCAATACTTTGCCTAAAAGTAGTGCTTATCCATTAGAATGTTTGCAGCAAGGGCATATCGGTATGTAAGGAAACTAATTTCAGAAGGCTTTTAAGAAACCCCATAATGACTTTAACACTACTGTCCCACTGGGCTCTAATACTCTCTACCAGAATTTTGGCGCTCATAATTCTCACACTTCATTAAAACTCATAACTGTATACACCTCACTCACTGCTCTTACTACATCAAAAACATGTCCTTTTTCCCATTAAATGTGAAATGTTGGATACTAAACCAGTTCAGTAACAGTTCTAACAGGTTTACGTCCGTGTGTTGATATTCACTTTATCTATTTCTTATAATTATATTATTTAAAACTGAACATTTCTGTCTTACTATTCGCTTCTTTTTTTCCCTCTTTCTTAGTATTATTATAATTAAAGATTAGAAAAATACCGACCAGGATAAATCCAGCAGTCGCTTCTGGCAGTCCTCTTCATTTCATCAGAGGAAAGGTTCAAACTGATACATCCGAATTACTGGTGGCTGATAAATGACAAACGCCTCTCCATCATCTTCCTCAAATGGAGAGGACCTGCATGACAGGCTAAGCTTGGAATTTTCAGATTCCAATGGAATAGACGGACGAGTTGTACAGCTGTACGAGTTCAGCTGTTGTTTACACTGTAGAAACTAGGTTTGAGTTCCGGGTGTGACGTCACACACTCATGCTGGAAAATGACCTATTTTCACTCAGAAAACTTCGTGGGCAGGTAAAATAAAGTTTTAGATCTAATAGTGTTCTCATATCTGTATATTTTGAAATCTGACTTTTTGCATTGTACTACGTATCATTTCTTTAATATATTTGCTTTTCATGTTACACTGTTATGGCACTTTAACTTGACTGGCCCGTGGAAAACTACACTAAAGTTCCATCAAACATTTCTGCCTTCTCACATTCACAGTGACGGTTCTCGTTGCATTTTCTGCAACAACAAGGAAATTTTAACATCTCGATGCCTTAGCAGTAGATCTAGTAGAAAAACCAATCTTAAAACATGTGAAAGAACACTCAATTGTTTCTTTCTCTGCCGTCTGATTGATTCCAATGTCAACAACAGCACCAGTGAATAGTGGTTTTACTGAGCATGCACAGGCAGACTTTTCACGATTGGACAGGAGGTGGTCAGGGAATTTTTTTCCTTATAAATAAAATTCTCTCTTTTTATTCATTCTAAGTCCATAAGTTACACTAAATAGAATGAATAGAACAGTTGTTTAAGATTTACTTTAACGTTTTGATGAAACATGTACTGGAGTACATGTACAATCTGACTTCAGAGACAAAATTAGGCTTATGACATCACATTGCTTTGATCTCGCTACAAAAGCAATAAGCGTAACTTTTTTTTCTTTATAAACTATTTGATTTAAGCTCATAGAAGTGAAAAAACGTGAATTATTGAAAGATTATTAAAAATGAATAAAAGTAATGAAACGATGAAAGATTATTAAAAATGATGCATTTCTTACATTTGGAAGTCTAGTAGTTAATCCAAATAAATGCTTCCTGTCGTGAATTCTTCACTTACAACACCTCACAAACAACAAAAAAATAACTAAAGCCATTTTTTCAAAGCTCTTGCTGTCACAGCTTCAGGAACAGTGTAGCAAAGGAACAAAATAAAAAACATGACTCAATTCACCATCGTTTTCATATTAATTCCAAGATGGCGCCAGTGAGAGTGGTCGCTCGGCGTCCTCCTCAATTTTGCTTTTTTCTAGTCTTTTTAGCAATACTTTCGTGTTTTGTGACAACATGCAACGCAGTGATCACATATGACAGACAGACTCTTTTAGATATCCAAGAATCTTCACAATCACAATCTTCACCAACAGACCAGAATGGGGGTGGCTTACCTTGGTCAGGATGAGAAAGAGACAACTCCTGTTTCCCAGCGTTCTTCTGGCAAATGTTCAAAATTTGGAAAACAAGCTGGATGAACTTCCACCGGGACATTAAGGACTGCAATGTCTTTACTTTTACGGAGACATTCTAGACCCCTCAGTCCCTGACTTAGCTATTATTCGGATATATATCGGGGAAGTGCAGGGGAGGCGGCGTGTGCATTATGACTAACAAGAAGTGTGTGGATGTACAAATAGTTTCATCGGAGTGCTTTCTGGATATTGAACACATCATAATAAAATGCTGACCTTTTTATCTGCCCAGAGAGTTTACAGCAGTGTTCTGTACCACTGTTTATATCCCCCTGCGCCAACACCACGCGGGCGCTGGACAAACTGTATGAGGTTATACTCCGGCAGGAAACACTTCACCCGGAGGCTGCTTTCATCGTGGCTGGGGACTTAAACAAGGAAAATCTGAAGAAAGTTCTGCCGAAGTACCACCAGCACGTAGACTTTCCAACGCGCGGCCATAGCTTCCTGGATCATGTTTACATGCCACTTAAACATGCCTACAAAGGCTACCCCCGACCAGCCTTCGGCAAATCAGATCACTCCTCGGTCCTGCTGCTACCAGCCTATAGGCAGAAGCTTAAGCGCGAGCAGCCAATGACACGCTCGAATCAACGCTGTACCGACCAATCAGACAACGTCTGTGTCTGCATCACTGCTTCCTCACTACGGACTGGGACGTTTTCCAGACTGCCGCAAACAATAATGTGAATGACAACACTGAATACGTCACCAAATACATTCACAAATGCATCGATGACGTCGTACCGTGGGTTACTGGTGGAATCCTGTTACAGTGGCTCAAACAAAGTGCTGTATACAATGTTCACTCACGACTGTGTGGCCAAACACAGTCATCAAATTTGCAGACAATGCACCCATCATCGGCTGCATTTCAGATGGAGACGAGTCTGCTTACAGAGCAGAGGTGAGTGCCCTGACATCATGGTACCAGGACAACAACCTGCTGCTCAATGTCAGCAAGACCAAGGAGCTCATCGTGGACTACAGGAGACTGCAGGGTGGAGGCCACACCCCTATCCACATCGAGGGAAAAGAGGTTCCTGGGAATCAACATCACTGAGGATCTGAGCTGGTCACATCACGTGGGCAGCGAGACAACAGTTCTTCTTTCTTTGGCAGCTGAGGAGGTTTGGCATGGACTCCAGAATACTCACCAACTTTTTCCAATGCACCATCGAGAGTTTTCTGTCTGGCTGCATCACTACCTGGTACAACAGTTGTAATGCTCTGGACCGCAAAACTCCACTGAGGGTGGTCAGATCAGCACAACGCATCACCAGGACTGAACTGCCAGCCATTCAGGACCTCTACACACAGCGCTGTAGGAGGAAGGCCCAGTGGATCCTCTCTGATTCCAACCACCCCAGCAACACACTCTTCACGCTCCTGCCATCGGGCAGACGGTACAGGAGCATCCAGACTTGCACCAGCAGATTCAGGGACAGTTTCTACCCACAAGCCATCAGGCTACAGAACTGCTGAAATACCGGACAATCTGCACACCCATTGGACACACTATACATGCACACACTACCTCTGCACTACAAACACTTCAGTATTTCCAATTAGTATTCTGTATTTATCCTGCTGTGATCATATATAATTTCATTGCCAGTAGTGATGTTTCATTGTTACCTGTATATGACAAATAAACTTGAACTTAATTAATTGCGAAGGTGGAAAATGCTTTTTCAGGCAAAATTATAGAGATCATTTCCTGAGCAAAACATATTTATTAATATATATTTATTCTTATTTATTTAGACATAGTTTAAAGTGGATTATGTAGGTTATTTCAGAGATTAAAAATATATGTACCATTTTATACTTAATTTCATTTATTTTGGTGCAGAAAGTTTATAAGGATTCTTCCTGGAAAAAATCAGAGTAATATTTCATATTTGATTCCAGGTGGACTCTGGGATTTCATTTCATCTCACAGTCACACTGACATGTTCTGTCTCAACTCACCTCTTGAACAGCGTCAACATTTTGAAAATAATCCTCTATGTTAAGCGAGTAATCCGTATCAAAGAATGAAGATGTGTTAACCCGCAGACATCCCCTTTTACCTACACACACACTTCAGCCTTGTAGTGCACTTACTTAATGTCTCACAGTGTGAATAAAGAAATTCATTAGAAATAACCCAATACTAAACATAGAAACAACGTTTCCACCCTGTGTGTAGGACGCCATGAAGTCGGGAGACTTGAACAATCCTTTCTCCTGTTTTATTCACCGCTAACAGGGTAGCATACAGACGCAACGCGTGTCTGCGTTCTACCACTAGATGGCGTGTTTGGCGTAATTTAGAACGATATAGAGTGGATTACAGAAATTTACCCAGTCTATTTGGATACTTGGTTCTGATTGGTCAATTACGGCATTCCGTTATTATGGAAGCCAAGGATTTACAACAAGAATTAGATCCGCATTTGAAGTTACCATTTTATAAGTAGTATAGGTAGTATACATGTTTTGTTTATATTCATAAGAAAGACACTCATAAATAATTATATTGCAAGCTGACCACAGACTGAGGGAAAGTGTGTGTTGAGAGCTTTTTCGGCTGATTTAGCTGCACTGAGTCACGTGGTAGCTGTTAGCATGCTTATTTTACCCCGACACATAACGTGTAGCCGTTTTATTTACCAATAAATAAGCTGTTTATTTTTAAATAACACACTCATTATAAATAATTATATTGCAAGTAAATCATGTGTGCTGTTAGCTTGTTTGTTCATAAATAACTCACCAGAATGTAGTCATTCATTCATTTTCTAAGCTGCTGAATCCTAATTAGGGTCGCGGGGAGGCTGGCGCCCATCTCAGCGGACTCTGGGCGAGGGCAGGGTACACCCTGAACAATTCACCAGGCCATCGCAGGGCCAACACTCACACTCACACCTAGGGGTGATTTGAAACAGCCAATTAGCCTACTGTGCATGTTTTTGGACTGTGGAATGAAACCGGAGTACCCAGAGGAAACCCACACAAGCACGAGGAGAACATGCAAACTCCACACAAAAACGACCCGAGCTGGGAATCGAACTCAGGCCTTCATGCTGTGAGGTGGACGTGCTAACCACTACGCCACCATGCCACCTGTAGTCATAGTTATATTTTTTAAATATTTAACCATGTCCGAACACTGAACATTTAATGTTTAGCGTCACTCAACTGGACTCGTGCTGAGCTATACACAGATAGGCTTACACAGCAGCATCACTATCTGCATTTTAGTGTTAAAATTAAACAGAAAATCTACCCGACTCATGAGAATGCTTTCATTGACGCAAGATTTCACTGTTATTTCCTGCACCTATCCACTGACGGAATAATTATATGACTCCAGAGACTGGTAGGCTTTCATCTGCTCTGGTGAAACGACATTCACAGTTAGTTCACAATATCTGCAAACACTGTACGCTCGCCCATAGATTTTTCTTTGATACCTACGTCTTATGAAGGCTATAAGGTACAATTACATCACAAAGTTATTTTCTCACGGTATCTCTGCTGTGTAGAATGGAAAAGTTGTACTACTTTGCCCCGCCGACACGTGCATGCGCAGAAGCCTGTTCTAAATGTAAGGAGGGAGTACCTGCACTCTTAAAATGAATGTGTTAAAAATCAATACATTTTCATGCAGTGATGAGACTATGTTAAATCTTACCAATTACCGCATGTTTCAGCAAGGTATTCTGTCACATGGTGTCATGTGTACTAAAGAGCACAGGTGGTTATGAGCACAAGGAGAGGGAGGCAGACACAGATACAAAACTTAGAAGGCGTTTAATAAATAACTGAAGCACAAGCTGGGTAGCATACTTTTTTTGGGGGGGGTTTATCATTTTCATTCATTCATTTTCTGAACCGCTTAATCCTAATTAGGGTCGCAGGGAGGCTGGCGCCCATCTCAGCTAACTCTAGGCGAGGGCAGAGTACACCCTGGACAGATCGCCAGGCCATAAACACGTAACGGCAATCCAATAGTCTACTCTTTATGAAAGTCAGCAATGGTTCTTTTACATGCCTCTCATCACAGACAGTGAGAGACATGGCTGGCCTTTGATAACCCAGTTAGCAGCACTGGGGGGACAGCAGTGACAACGCGGTGATATTTGTTCTTGAACCCCCAACTTTGGGATCAGTAAACCTGCACCCTACCACCAGGCCACCACTGCCCCCTTTTCACCATTTCACCATTTAACATATGATTTATCTTTATGTTTTGCATTCCCTGCACTTTTTTCTGCCTGTTCTTTTTTGATTATTTGTAATAGAATTAAGTAAATAGTTTTACAAATGCAGATTCACATATCCATCCATTATCTATACTGTTTAGAGCCACAGGGGGAGCCGGAGTCAATCCCAGACATCAGGTGAGAGGCGGGATATACCCTGAACAGGTTGCCAATCATTCATGAAGCTAACACAGAGACAAGCAAATGCAGATTCAGTACAAATCGATTGCAAAATTGTGTGTGTGGCCTCCACGTGCCTGTATGACCTCCCTACAACGCCTGGGCATGCTCCTGATGAGGTGGCAGATGGTCTCCTGAGGGAT
>JBCNYH010000007.1:25144182-25155042 GCA_039654325.1 Tandanus tandanus | reverse complement strand
CCACAAGTGTGCCCCTGTCCACCCAGCAGTATAAATGGGTACCAGTAAAAATACTGGGAAGGTAACCTGTGATGGACCAGCGCCCCTTCTGAGAGGAGCTGAACTCAGCCTGATGAGCCAGTAGGCTCAGTGTAAAAGCCCAGAAACATGAAGAGTCTAATGTGCATGCCTTTGGACTGTGGAAGGAAACTAGAGTACCTGGAGGAAACCCACATAAGCACAGAGAGAACATGCAAACTCCTCAGAGAAACACCTGAGCTTGGGAATCAAACCCAGGACCTTCTTGCTGTGAGGCAGACATGCTAACAACTACACCACTGTGTTGCCTGTAAGAAGACAAGGACTGGTGGCGTCTCCGTCTCAGTGTCTGAAATCACCTTTTGGGCTTTGGATCACCATAATGGTACACATTGAGGGTTTTTTTTTTCTTTGGAAGCAGTATTCACCTGTGCCTTTGACATAAAAGGTAGGTTTTATATCTTATAGTGTATGACCAGATGGTCTATAATGTTGTGGTGCTGCTTTGCTGCTGGTGGTCCTGGGAGTCGTGTGAAGATCAATGGCATTAATAAATTTATGAATTCTCAAAAGCACCAGGATATTTTGGCTGCAAAACAGCTTCTTACTGCCAAGCTCTGTCTTGGCTAGAAATGTATCTTTCAGCATGACAATGATCCAAAACAACTAAATATGATGGCCTAGAATAATAAAGGAAATCACTGACAGGTGCAATATTAAAAGTGTTTGCTGAGTGCTGAAAAGTTTTGTACATAATCAATACCTACAAACCTTCATTTTAGACGTTACACTAGTCCCACAAAGTCTTTACTATCAACGTGATAAGTATAAAAGGAGACGACAAACAGCTTCATGCTTGAAAATGAAGCTTCTGCCAATAACCAGAGGGTTGATACGCTGCCAATAACTGCCGTTCCTTCTGTGCTTAATGAACTTGATGTTTGTTTTCTTTATATTTAGGAATGGGTAGAAAATACACCATAGTCAACGGCATATGCTGGTACAGATGGGTAAAAATCTGAAAGGAAAAAGAACCTAGAGTGTCTTATTGGGGTGATGGGCCATGACAAAACCACCAAAGTAGCGTGATTGCACCATGGCATCAATTCGACACATCTCCAGAACTGTATTGGTATGAATGGAAACTGGGCGTCATGGTGACGTGGTGGTTAGCACGTCCGCCTAACAGCAAGAAGGTCCTGGGTTCAATTCCGGGCTGTGTGGAGTTTGCATATTCTGCCCCTGCTTGCGTAGGTTTCCTCTGGGTACTCCGGTTTCCTCCTACAATCCAAAGACATGCACATTAGGCTAACTGGCTGCTCCATATTGCCCCTAGGTGTGAGTGTGAGTGTGAATGGTTGGTTGTGTTGCTCTGCGAAGGTCTGGTGAGCTGTTCAGGGTGTACCCTGCTTTCATCCTGAGTCGGCTGAGATAGGCACTAGCCTGCCCACGACCCTAGTAGGATCAAGTGGCTCGGCAAATGGGTGAGAGAGTCAGTGAGTGTATGAAAACCATTTTTTCCAAAAGATATTTTTTCGTTTGGTGTTATGATGTTGATGGTGGAAAGCCCATTGCTCCAAAGTTTGGCATGAGTGAACAGAGAGATCTGATGACTGCCATGGCCATAGCACATGATTACCATCATTATCACTTCATTAAATTATTCACTTAGTTCTGGTGCCCTGTGGATGGGGCGGAGTCATTCTGGAAGTGACCACTCAGGGAATGTTTCCTCATGTGGTGGCACGGTGGTGTAGTGGTTAGCACATCTGCCCCATAGCAAGAAGGTCCTGGGTTCAAGCCTTGGGCCCAATGAGGGCATTACTGTGTGAAGTCTGCATGTTCTCTTCATGCTTACATAGGTTTCATCTGGGTACTCCAGAGTCCAAAAACATGCACTTTAGGCTAACTGGATTGGATCATTGCCTCTAGATGAGACTTTGGATGTGAACGGTTGTGTGTGTGTTGACCCTGTGATAGTCTGGCAAGCTGTACAGTGTGTACCCTGACTTTGGCCAGAGTCAGATGGATCCAGCCTCCGCCCCAACCCTAATATAAGATAAATCGGTTTGGAAAATGAGATTAAATGTCTCATCACAGGATAAAGGTGATTGGTCAAAGGAACTTTTTTGGATTTACATTGACTCTTTTTTCTATGCTTGTTTTCGTACCCCCATTCAAGGACTGATTTGGGGGTGTGGCTCATAATGGTATAAAGGCTTTTTGATTCTGGATCAATTGCACCATCTCAGAGATCACTTTTCTGCATACAGGTTACAAAATGGTGGACACAGTTCATCTCTTTAGCCTTTTTGCATTATTACCCCCTCGTTCCAACAGTCAAATAGCATAATGAAGAACAGTGCTTTTTTGGATGCATGGTATGTCATCACTCGAAAAGTGTTTCCTGCATAACAAGATGTTTAG
Organism: Tandanus tandanus; assembly: GCA_039654325.1. Taxonomy (NCBI): domain Eukaryota; kingdom Metazoa; phylum Chordata; class Actinopteri; order Siluriformes; family Plotosidae; genus Tandanus; species Tandanus tandanus. The sequence goes on along the minus strand of JBCNYH010000007.1, from coordinate 25,152,597 downwards.
CCATGCACGGCTGGCCTGAGATGTTTTTTTCTTTTCTTTCGCCTTGCTCCTACTCGCACCACAAAGGTGAATTAATTACTGAGCTCCAGTTCTATGAGCGTCTGGTTTTATAAATCAATAGCCGTAATAACCCTTTCTCCATTATCACAAAAGTACAAAAAGGAAGTAACGACACAAGCCAAACCAATCACATTACACAGCACATGGCTTGCAGAATAGCTTCCACACATGATGTTTGGTCTGGGGGCGGCACGGTGGGCATAGTGGTTAGCACATCCACCTCACAGCAAGAAGGTCCTGGGTTCGAGTCCCGGGCTCAGCGACGGTGTTCTGAGTGGAGTTTGCATGCTCTCCTGGGTTTACTTTGGTTGCACCGGTTTCCTTCCACATACCAAAGAGATGCACATTAGGCTGATTGGCTGTTCAAAATTTCCCCTAGGTGTGTGTGTGTGTGTGTGTTGGCCTTGTGATAGACGAGCGACCTGCTCAGGATGTACCCCACCTTCATGCAGAGTCGACTGATATAGAGTCGACTCCAGCCTCCCGGCGATCCTATTAGGATTAAGTGGTTCAGAAAATGAATGAATGGATGTTTGTTCTGTGGGTCTTCGGAATGTTCTTGAGCTCAGAAACCACAAAACATGCTGAATTCTGGATTCAATTGCCCCGAGTCTGCAGAAAACATACAAGTGTGAAAAGGACTATGAGGACAGGTGGACCCAAACCATACCAGCAAAATAAATAAATGCCCCCACAGTATAACAAAGCTGTTGTTGTTTTTGTTGTATTTTAATTAGCTTCTTTGAATAGAAATCCATTGTGGTCACACACATTTACAGAATGCCTGAGGAAATATATTTATAAATATCAGTGAAATGTCTCTATCATTTTGCATGAACAAATGGTTGTCAGCAAATTAAGAAAAATCACAAATATATTTATAAATAATTCTTTCATATGGCCCCTTGCTGGTGTCCCTGCTTCTGTTTTCCTCCCCTAAAGTGTTGGCTCTGGAGTAGTAATGACTCATCTGTATGAAGCTGTCTGAGCTGCTGTAGCAGCAGTTTACCCAACGTCGGCTATTACAAAAGACGGGGGGAGGACTTCTCTCAGGTCCACAGCTCAGCCCTTCCTGCCTCTTTCTGTGGTAAAGAACTCTCCTTCTGCAGCACGGTTTTGTTCGGAGCTCAGAAACAGCTACACTCTACTGAGCTTCACCCAGCCAAGTAAGAATCCAGCACGGAGCAAATGAGTTGGAATAAAATGGTTTTGTTCGATGTTGGGACTGTCTAACCCCTGTTCAAGGGAGCCAATAACCCTACAGCTTCAAGCTTTAGCACACCTCAATGTGATATTCAGAAGCTACTGAAAGCCTGCAGTGTGTCAGAGTTTGTTTAGCATGAAATTTATTGCGCTGTATTTATTTATTTATTGTCATATCCAACAATCAGTGCAATGACGAAACCGTGAAATCTGGCTTTTTCTTATTGGATTAAAATCTGGTGGCCTCCCATCTCATTAAAATTGGATTTCTGGACATGTGACTATATTTGACCACTATAGCCAGATTTCATCCCGCTTGTTTCATCCAGCTGATAAAATAAAGGCCGAGATTGTCACGCGATTATCTATCACTGCTGGCAGACATGAAACAGTTGCTAAACTAGCATTATTAATGCTACATCATAAACACGTTATTTTTATTGGTCAATCAAAAGATTGGAAAAAATATATTAATATGACCAATTTGGCCTGTTTTCTGGAAGATGGTATCCAGTAAGGGCAGCATGGAGGTGTAGTGGTTAGCACGTCCGCCTCACAGCAAAAGGGTTCAGGGTTCGAGTCCTGGGTGTTTCTGTGTGGAGTTTGCATGCATTCCCCTTACTTGCATTGGGTTTCCTCCAGGTACTCTGGTTTCCCCCAACAGTCCAAATACATGCACATAAAGCAGTTCAGTAAATGAGTGAGAGAGAGTGGGTATCTAGTTAGATGAGGCTGGATATTTTTCTGGATATGTCAGAAAAAATAATAACAAAGACCAGACCTAAGGCATACCAAAAGGAGCATGCTCTTTAGTTCATGTTGATGTTGTGTGCAAGAAAACATTGTGCCAGATTCATAACATAATACACAACCAAATCCCCATGTTGACTGCTGGATAATTGCTGTTTTTTGCATTGCTTCATCTTCATCTTCATCTTCTTCCGCTTGATCCGGGGTCGGGTCACCGGGGCAGCAGCCTAAGTAGTGAGGTCCAGACGTCCCTATCCCCAGCCACTTCCTCCAGCTCTTCCGGGGGGACGCCAAGGCGTTCCCAGACCAGCCGATTGTTTTTGCATTGCTAACTTTTGTTTTCATCATGACTTCCCAAGCCAAAGTTTTGCATGCACAGGGTTTCCAGAGTGTAATTTTATCTAATATATGTTGGTTAATGCCAAATATCCTCTGCACAATTTTAGTCCTAATGTTGTTGAACTGCAACAAATCAGTCCACATCACTGTACCAACCACACATAGTGATTTTCTGTCTGGTGAGCCATCACAGATTCACTGAGTAGCAAGAACAGCAATAAGCAACAACTATGAGAGTCTGAGAGAGAACTCTGGGAGCAATAGGATCTAGTTCTGTCACCCGTCTGTGCATGGGTAAAGGGGAGTGGAAAGTTTACACACAATACTAAGGATCCTGTTAGATTATTAATGATTGTGGTAGACAGCAAAATAAATAAACAGAGAACCTACAGGTTCTACAGACTTCCTTGCAGAACAGAGTATAATTTGCAACCCATGTCTCCTTCATTCGTCCTTCCTCCATATTTTTCTTTTACCTCTCTTCAGGGCCAACACACACCCAACCATTCACACTCACACTCACTCCTAGGTGCAATTTCGAATAGCCAGTTAGCCTGATTTGCATGTCTACCCGGAGAAAATTCATGACGACACTGTAATGCCCTGGACGTGACCAAATTAGGAAAAAAAATAAAAATAAATAAATAAATTTAAATATATATATATATATATACCCCATATCATTTAAAGGTTTTATGAGATGGCTGAGGTTTGAACTTTGAGGGTCACTATAGATCAAAGGTGATTGTCTCAGTGGAAAGTCCATATATGGTTTCCTATCAGGGTTCCATTGTAACAGCATGTCTACTGGGATTTGTTTCAAAGTTATAAGCGCTCGATCTCCAAAACTGTGACCTTTGACCTTGACATTACAAAATCAAATCATCTCTGGGATTCAGGTAGCGTAGCGTCCACACCAAGTTTGGTGAAAATCCCTGCACTGGTGTTGACAGACAAACTAACAAACAAACTATTAAAAGTCAATGATTACAGTACAGCTATTGGAGGTAATTAGCTACAGCTTGCTCGTAAACATGCCTGCATTGTTACCTCTGTGAACAATTGCGCAAACACAACAACAGTCAAATACAACAAGAAATACAAATTTAAGTTATACACTTAGAATAAATCTCATTAACACTATTACGCAAACTTAGACCCAGTTTACGAATGATAAACGACTTTACAGTGTTGAAGAGCTCCAGGGTCTGAGCTGGGCAGCCATGTTATTGACCCGCACAGACTTTTGTTGCTCCTAGGTTTGCTAATTTACCCATAATCCAGCTAATTGTCTCAATCTGGATCAGGTGTGTTTGGAGCAGAAAAAGTCAGCACATGAGCGGGTTCTCAGGACTGGAGTTGTTCCATTTTTATCTTGAACACCCTGGCTCTGCATCGAGATGAGCCTGGAAGAGACTCCTGTACCTAGAGGGACAGCTGTGTTACTGCTGTGTTCGGATTTCATTTAGATTTCATATAGAGTCCAGGGTTTCCCTTGAACTTTTTAACAACACGGAAAATCCAGGAAGTAACTCCAGTGCACTTCATGAATAGCCTACATTTAGAGACCGGGAAAAGTTCTGGTGTGATGGACAAAGTTTTACGAGATACAGAATGTTTCAGTCGATGCTTTAGTTTCTCACTGCAGCTTACCTAGCGGTAAGTCCAACCTTAGCATTTTAGCTAATGTGGTGGGTGGCTAAGACTTCTGGCGCTGGCTCCATCGTGGAAAGCTTATTTAAATGGCAGTAAAACACAAATCAAAATCAGTGCAGCATTAGACAATCGAGCGCCATTAGTCAGCATTTCAGACAGAACACAAACACACACAACGCTGGATTTACGCTGTCAGCAGGTGTGAGTTATAATAATAATTTTGTCTTTCTTTGATGTATATTCAACAATAATAAAATAAAATGATTTTATAACACTTACTTTCTTACTCATTTGTCGAACTGCTTCATCTTATTAATGTCATGGGGAGGCTGGAGCCTATCTCAGCCAACACTGGTCGAAGGCGGGGTACACACTGAACAGCTCACCAGACCATCACAGGGCCAACACACACACACAACCTTCGAACTCACACTCACACCTACGGACAATTCGGACCAGCCAATCAGCCTAATGTGCATGTCTTTGGACTGTGGGAGGAAACCAGAGTATCCAGAGGAAACGCACGCAAGCACGGGGACTGGTGTGTGACCGGTTGGGAGTATTGGTAATGTTCAACTCCAGATCAGTGAGCCTACCATTGCCAGCACCAGTTTCACAAGTTTGTGCTACAGTAACTTTTCTGTGGGATCACTAGCCTTTGCTACACAATGAGCCTTGGACACCCATAAGACTCAGGTAGACTTAGGTAGGTCCTTACCACTGCATACCAGGAATACCCCACAAGACCTACCGTTTTGAATATGTATGATATTTGGAGCAATGCTAATTCTACATTCGACTAGAATTTGTGCTATTTTTAATTTGAGCTACAAAAAAAGGGGGGAAATGGATGTCTCCATGTTAATTGTTTGTAAAACCAGTCAGCTAATTGGAATGAGTAATGTACGTGTTCCTCAAGAAAACAGTGTGTAGTCAGTGTTATAGATTTCGCAATCAAATATATGTATGCTGATTGATCTAAAACAAACAATAAGTAAATGTAAGGAGAAATGTAAAGAAGTGATAATTTAATTACAGATGATGGTATGAGCAGCCATGTTGATTTGCTGTCGGAGTTACAGTGGGGGCAGCATGGTGGCGTAGTGGTTAGCACGTCTGCCTTACAGCAAGAAGGTCCTGGGTTAAGTTCACGAGCTCGGGCATTTCTGTATGGTGTTTGCATGTTGTCATGTTTTCAGGTTTGTTTGTGTTTCCTCTGGGTACCCCGATTTCCTCCTACAATCCAAAGATATGCACGTTAGGCAAATTGGCTGTTCCAAATTGCCCCTCGGTGTGGGTGTGAATGGTTGTTTGTGTGTGTTGGCCCTGTGATGGTCTGGCAAGCTGTTCAGGATGTACCCCATCGCCCAGTGTCGGCTGAGATGGGCAGCCTCCCCCGACCCGAATAGGATTAAGTGGTTCAGCAAATGAGTATGATGAAAGTGAGTGAGACTGCACAGTGATTATGCTAATTAGCCAATGACATCATCTGGTGACTTCTGGCATCCTTTACAGCATCTCTGAAAAGTGTTGACAAATCTGCTATTACATGGTAACTAACCTATACGACAAAAAAAGCTAACTTAACAGAAGTTGCTTCAAACACATTCAGACTGAAATCAATGTCTGTCTTTTCATTTCTTTTTCTTTTGTCTGTTTTTTAAAATTTATTATTATTATTTAAAGCAACGGAAAAATGTCGCACTGTGCCTTCCGCTCAGCTGCGTCTGTCTCTTGGTCTGCTTTTTTCTCCTGCAGAGTTTATTTCCTTCTGCAAGCGAGCCCAAAAACGGCCCTCAAAAAAAGAGCAGCGATTTGCCAGCGCTAGCCGCATTTAATGCTTATTTTATCCTCTCTAGGGAAAATAACGTTTGAAGAGGGAAAAAAAGGAACCAAACCAACTGGTGTGTGGTAAAAATTTAATTAGGCGGAATCTGTCTTCCCCACTCTTTTGCTTTATTTCTGTACGCGTGTCCGGGAGAGAGAAAGAGGCGCTTGTATAATGACTAGATTTGAGACATAGACAGGGAAAGGGATTCAATTACAGCGGCCTGTTCTCACTCACACCCCCTGGCGATACGGCAGCACCCCCATTTAAACCCACACACACACACACACACACACACACACATACACAGAGTACATTACTAACAGCTCAGTAATACTGCAGTAAATGTAATATATGATTGAGGGTCACACAGCCTGAGCAAATAAAGCTAATTTTTTCCAAAAAAAAAAAAAAAAAAAGGTTCCAGCTAATAATCTGAGAGATCAATAGTCAAAGCCCGGTGGAAGAAGGAAAACGATCGGCGTATCAGAGAACAATCTGTGGCCTTTCTTTTTTTTTGTAATTATTATTATTTATACATATTTTTCACTGTAGGACTGTGCCTGACTTTATGTGAATATGACCATTGATCGTGTGAATTTCTCTGCAGGGCCACCATTGCTCATATCACACCACTTTTCTTCTCTCACTCTTTCCCATTTGCTTTTTTTCCATTTCTGTCGATCTCAGAGAAAAACAAGCTCATGTGTCCCAAAGCCACACTCATGCACAAGGCATGCCAATGCTTTCAGTTTTTACTCTGATGCTCATTATATCAGGCATCTCTCTCTCTCTGTCTCTCTATTCAATTGCATTTTCTATATGATAAGGAAACACGCCTTTCAAACTGTTTAAGAAATGAGAGTTGCTTAGCTCTCACTTAGGTATATACACACACACACACACACGCACGCACGCGCACACACACACACACACACACACACACACAGACACCAGCCATTTAACCTCACCCATCGGATGTAGTTTATCAGTAATCATCTAGAGGTCTGACAGCTCAACACCGGTCGTCTGTCAACCTGCTACTGGCCCTGATCACCCTCGCTGTGACTCACACATGCACATACACACACACACACACACACACACACACACACACACACACACACACACACAGAGAGAGGCTCATAAAGAGACTGAGGTAGGTTAGGAACTCTTTCAAACTAAAGGTCAGCTTTGCCATTATTCTTGTTGCGGTGTCATTATCTGTCACTGTCACAATGTCACTAATGCCTGCTCAGACTGACTGTGTCTGCGCAGCTTGCCCTACACACTTCAAATGTGCTAAATACAGGTGTGGAGGTGAAAAAAGAGATGGAAAGAGTCTGACAGAGCAAACAGTGGGAGATTGAGATGGAAAGAAAGTGAATATGAGGAAGGCACTGGAAAAGAAAGCAATAAAAAAAAAGAAAAGTTGTCATTTTATCAGCTAGGTTTCCTACAACGTCTATTTTGTTTGTTGTGAAACGGGCCCTTTTCATCAAAACTCAAAAGGAAGTCAAGGCAGGAGGGAGAAGCAAAGATGAATCCAGGGTGTGTTTTGGAAAACTGATAGATAGATAGAAAGAAAGAAAGAAAGATAGATAGACAGACGGACAGACAGACAGATAGATAGTGCAGTGGTGGCTCAGTGGTTAAGGCTCTAGATTACTGGAAGTTCCCCAATCCGAAGTTTGGGGGTTCAAGCCCCAGATCCAGCATGCTGCCACTGTTGGGCCCTTGAGCAAGGCCCTTAACCCTCAATTATTTATATATATATATATATATATATATATATATATATAAAAGAATACATGATAAATCTTGGGTGGCGCTGTGGACAGCACATTCGCTTCACAGCGAGAAGGCCTAGGTTAAATTTTCGGGCTCAGGCATTTGTGTGCTCATGCATGCGTGGGTTTCCTCAGGATACTTTGTTCCAAAAAACATGCACAGTAGTCTAAGTGGCTGTTCCAAATCACCCCTAGGTGTCAGTGTGAATGGTTGTATGCGTGTTGGCCTTGCGATGGCCTGGTGAGCTATTCAGGGTGTACCCCGCACTCACCCAGACTCAGCTGAGATGGGCGCGGGCATCCCTGCGACGCTAATTAGGATTAAGCGGTTCAGAAGATAAATGAATGAATGAATGTAAGTCACTCTGGTTAAGGGTGTCTGAAAAATGGCATAAATGCAAATGTAAATGGCTCGGTGGTGTAGTGGTTAGCACATTCGACTTACAGTAAGAAGGTCCTGGGTTTAAGTCCCGGGTTCGACGAGGGCATTTCTGTGTGGAGTTTGCATGTTCTCCCCATGCTTGTGTGGGTTTCCTCTGTTTACTGACATGCACATCAGTCTAAATGGCGATTTCAGATTGCCCCTTGGTGTGAGTGTGAATGGAGGTTTTGCCCTGCGATGCTCTGTTGAGCTATTCAGGTCTGCAGAGATAGACCTGAACAGCCCGTGACCCTAAAAGTTGGATTAAGCATTTCAGCAAATGGATAATGCGTGATAGATAGATAGATAGATAGATAGATAGATAGATAGATAGATAGATAGATAGATAGATAGATAGATAGATAGAT
>JBCNYH010000007.1:25062628-25073624 GCA_039654325.1 Tandanus tandanus | reverse complement strand
ACTAACACCACCACCACACGTCTAATCACTGCTTATACTAACACCACCACCACACGTCCAATCACTGCTTATACTAATACCACCACCACACGTGTAATCACTGCTTATACTAACACCGCCACACGTCTAATCACTGCTTATACTAACACCACCACCACATGTCTAATCACTGCTTATACTAACACCACCATCACGCATCCAATCACTGCTTAGACAGTCGGCTGAGATGGGCGCCAGCCTCCACCGCGACCCTAATTAGGATTAAGCGGTTCAGAAAATGAACGATGAACAATATATATATATGTGTGTATATATTTATATATAAATGCAACTGCCCATGCGCAGCTTTTCAATAAAACACCACATGTCTAATAATGATTTATGCAAAAATAATGAATCCAACACAACTAAACTAAAATCATCCCTCCCCCAAACGCAAAAGCAAGCTGCACTTAAAACTGCATGTCTACTTATAATACTACATCCAATCACAGTTTCTGTGAAAAACACTTACTCAACTACCAAACCCCTACTTCTATTATAGTCACAGGGACTTTGACACTGGACGAAGGCAGGGTTCACCCTGAACAGCTTGCACGACCATCACATGGCCAACACACACACAACCATTCACACTCACACTCTCACCTAAGGGCAATTTGAAACAGTCAATTAAGCTAAGGTGCATGTGTTTGGACTGTGGGAGGAAATAGGAATACCTGGAGGAAACCCACACAAGCAAGGGGAGAACATGCAAGAAATACACACAGAAATCCCCTTATCAAGGCTGGGACTTGAACCCAGGACCTTCTTGCTGTGATGAGGACCACTAATCATTGCTTTAAAAAACAAAACAAAACAAAAAAAAACCCCCCGAATGTCTAATCATGACTTTTGTTGGATCATGGCGTCTGCTAAATGCATTATGTCTCATTACAATTTATGCAAAATCAACACATGGTCAATTACAGTGTCTAATAAACATATATCTAATCATGGCTTCTACTAATCTACCACATGTCCAATCGGGGCTTCCACTAAAACACCAGATGTCTAATCATTGCTTCCCTTAAATAAATACATACATACATACATACATACATACATACATACATAAAAACACCAAGGACCACTCATGACTGAATAAAAACACCACACGTCCAATCATATACTACACAAGAAACACTGCAAGTCTAACCTTTTTTTTAGTTAGCATGGAGACTAGTTTGCATATAGCAATCATCACGTCTGGAGTTCCATGCTAATGGGGATATTCTTGGGAAATACAAGATAAATAATATACAAACCAACAACACAGCATTGATCTGGAGATGAGGAAACACTAACAGACTTGCAACGAACAGAAAGCGACTCAGAACCACGACATACGCTACTGCTCTAAAGAGCGAACTAAACGAAAGTCTGAAAGAAAGAGTAGGAGTGAGAAGATAGGGAGAGGGATAAAAATAAAAAAGAGAATGTGTGTGGGGGAAAGGAAGGGGAGGGGAATAAACACGGAATGACAGACAGCGGAAGCAGCAAGCAAGGAAACGGTCTCAGTATGGAGGCCGATTGCAATCAGACACATGCTGGCCTAGGTATTATGGTATGTGTGTGTGTGTGTGTGTGTGTGTGTGTGTGTGTGTGTGTCTGTGTGCGCGCTTGCTGAAAATACATTGGCTACACAAGATTGACATGGCACACACACACACAAACACCTTGAAGAACTTGCTTTTAGTTGCAACACACACACACACACACACACACACACACACACACACACACACACACACACACACAGCAACTGCTTTTACAGAAATAGACTGTAGGGGTCCAAAGCTCCCACCGTCCAGGATTGTGCATTTTAAAGTTGATCTATATCTTCATTAAACCAAAATCAAAACTGTTGTGTTAAAGAAATGAAGTCCAGCTGGCTCATTAATTATGCACGGATTTTGGCATGCACCAATCCCAGGTGAGGTAGCTGTAAGACAAACCCGCATACCAAATTTTATCAAAATCCGAGCAAGCATTCCTAAGTTATCGTCCGGAAACCAAAGTGTGACAGACGGACGGACGGACAGATGGATGGACGCCACCCATTCCAATAGCTCCCGCCACTATGTTTGGTGGGAGATAAAAAATTACACAGCACTATAGAAAAGTAATGGAAGGGCTTGTGTGCTGTCTGGTGGTGTGTGGGATGTGTGTGTGTGTGTGTGTGTGTGTGTGTGCGTGTGTGTGCAGAGATACAACAGTGTTAACTGATCAATATAGCTGTCCGGACAAGAAAAGAATGCTAACGAGGATTTTATCAATCATAACATCTAATCCACAGCCTTCGTTGCTCACGTTCTCTCAGAGCCGAAAAGAGAAAAGGGAAGAAAACAGAGTGTATGAGGGATTGAGAGAAAGTGAGAGAAAATTAAAAAAGACAACCACCTTCTTTATTCCTGTTTTCTTCCGATTGTCTCTAAAATGGGAATGTCAAACTGGTGAGGATGTGAACTAGTGAGGTTAGTGTGTGATCTTCCAAGAAAAAAAAAACCCCTGGCTTTCTGGATACGGAATTTTCAGAAAGGGAAATGATATCAAATAACATTTTCATCTCATAAGCAAACTAGTAACTGCATATGAATAACTGGGACCAGACTTAATTTAAATGAGCATTTTATTCAATTATTTATTCATTTTCCAAACCACTTAATCCTATTAGGGTCACGGGGAGGCTGGAGCCTATCTCAGCCGACTCTAGTTGAAGGTGGGGTCCACCCTGAACAATTCACCAGTCCACTGCATAGCAACACACACAATTATTCAACCTCACAAGTACACTTAAGGACAATTTGGAACAGCCAAATGTGCATGTCTTTGGACTGTGGGAGGAAGCCGAAGTTCATAGGAAAAAAATCCCGCAAGCATGGGGAGAACATGCAAACTCCACACAGAAACACTGTCACTCGAACCCAGGACCTTCTTGCTGTAAGGAGAACATGCTAACTGCGACGCTACTGTGCCGCCATTTGCATATTAATTAAAAATAAATAAAATGTTTAAATAATTAAATTCAGTGTCCTATAAATTGACATTAGGAAGAATAAACATTAAATATTTGTGAACTGAAAATAAACTTACACTCTTCTTCAATGGTTCATTGGATAATTGGATAACTAGAGCTTCTTAACTTTATAAAAACAGTTGTACTTGACCAGTAAAAGCCTCTTTTTTATTTTATTTTATTTTATTTTATTTTATTTTATTTATTTATTTATTTGTTTATTTATTTATTTATTTTATATACTGTATTAATCCCACAAGGGAAATTTGGCTTCTGCATTTGACCCTTCCAGAGTGAGCACAAACACTCGGAGCAGTGGGCTGCCACACATTGTGGCACCTGGAAAGCAGTTGGGGGTTAGGTGCCTTGCTCAAGGGCACCTCAGGTATGAAGATGGAGGCAGGGAAGGTGCAGCTCACTCCAATCCGCCGCCACACATTACCAGCAACCTTTTGATCCCAAACCTGCTCCTCTAACCATTAGGCCACGGCTGACTCTATCCATTATCTATATCATTGATCTGTCAGGGTTGGGGGAAGCTGGAGCCAATCCCAGCTGACTTCTAGAGAGGGATGGGGTCCACTCTGAACAGGTCACCCATCCATTGCAAGGCTAACACAGATACACTCACAAAAACTTCCACACCTATATCTACAAATTAAAGGAAAGAAATCCGTACAAGCACATACAGAAAGGCGCTTGGCTGAGATTCGAACCTAGAACCTTCTCGCTGTAAAGTGACAGCGCTAACCACTCAGCCACAATACCCCCCAAACTAAAACTAATTACATGTTCCTACGCAGCCTCCATTTCATTCACTGTAACTGTTATAGCACTTAACAACTCTCTGGCTTTCCCCTAAAAAGCTATTTTTGTCTTAATTATAATTTACATTACACCTTTGGCTCATGCTCACACCTCGCACATTTAAGAGTTCCTTGAGAAACACAAGGATCAGGCATGATCATGTCATAAAATAATCATCACAAACAATAAAACCATACACACTCGACAAATCATCATTTTAAAGTCATTTCAAATTATATATTGGTAGCACGGTGGCGTCGTGGTGAGCACATCCACCTCACAGCATGAAGTGTCTGTGCACGGGTGACTCTGTGTGGAGTCTCATGTTCTCTTCGTGCTTGCGTGGGTTTCCTCCGGGTACTCCGGTTTCCACCCACAGTCCAAAGACATGCACATTAGGCTAACTGGCTGTTCCAAATTGTCTTAGATATGAGTGTCAATGGTTGTGTGTGTGTGTGTGTGTGTGTGTGTGTGTGCGTGTGTGTGTGTGTGTGTGTGTGTGTGTGTGTGTGTGTTGGCCTGTTGGCCCTGCGATGGTCTGGCAAGCTGTTCAGGGTGTATCCCCTTTCACCCAGTGTTGACTGAGATAGGCTCCAACCCCCCTGCGACCCTAATAGTAGGATTAAGGGTTTCAGCAAATCAATGAGTGAGCATCCAAAGACATGCACATTACGCTAATCAGCTGCTCCAGGTGTGAGTATGAATGGTTGTGTGTGCGTCATGATTGAGTAATGCGTTGAGTAATGCGTTATTTCCTCATCTGGACTCTGGGACACCCCAGATCATTTTTGCACTAACCTTTTTCCCCAAATTCTTTTGTTTCCCTTTTGTTCTTTTTTTTAACTAATTAAAGCCCAGTTCACAGAACATGACGAGAGCCTCAACCCTCCTTTCTGCTGTGAAGTGAGTATGAATTACAAGGTTGATAAAATCTGTTAATGAGCATTAAACGTTAAAACACATTACCTACACAATCTATTCACTCCCATCCGTTTAGTCGTTCAGTAAAGGGGAAAGAAAAGCGGAGACGAATAAAAGTCTAATTACGATGTGTTTGTAGCTCCATTTCCCTTCATGTGTACATCCTTAAATAAGTAGATTTACCTATTCAGGGTTTATTTATTTATTTATTTCAAATTTTTGCCTTATTTCCTTTGTAGTGTATTATTTTTTCTTCTTGTGTCTGTTCAGATGTTTGTCTACACTTTATAATAATATATATAATATTATATAATAATATAATAAGTTGCAGTCCAAACATCTTTAATTAATCCCACAGTCTTTGAAAAATCTCCCTCAGGGCATATTTACATGAGTGATGTTCGAGCTTCCTTTGCATTTCAGTTTGTTCCTCTGGGTACTCCGGTTTCTTCCCACAGTCCAAATACATGCATGTTAGGTTAATTAGTTGTTCCAAGTTGCTCTCTAGACGTGAGTGTGAATCAGGATAGGCTAATTGGCTGTTTACTCACAGCGATCACCAGCCAATCATGGGCGTCTGTGAGCTCATTCGTACGAGGGGGCGGATAGCGCTTTCCCTCCGAGCCGGGTGGTAGCATCGCATGTCACGGAGGGGGCATGTGCTTGCTTACGCCCCTCCCTGGTCGGTGGTGGTCGTGTCATAGGGAAGGCAAAAAGTTGATGGGTGGGAATTGGATACGAAAAAGAACTGGGGCGGCGGTGGTGGTTAGCACGTCTGCCTCATGGCAAGAAGGCCTGGGTTCGATTCCCGGGCTCTGGCATTTCTGTGTGGAGTTTGCATGCTCTCCCCACGCTTGAGTGTGTTGCCTCTGGGTACTCTGGTTTCCTCCCACTGTCCAAAAACTTGTGTGTGTTGGCCCTGCAATGGCCAGGCAAGCTGTCCTGGGTGACCACGCCCTCGCCTAGAGTCGGCTGAGATAGGCGTCAGCCTCCCTGCGACCTTAATTAGGATTAAGCAGTTTAGAAAATGAATGAATGAATGAATGAATGAATGAAGATTTTCAACAAACCAAAAAAATGCTTTAGCCCACCACCGCACAGTGGTGTAGTGGTTGGCGCATCCGCCTCACAGCAAGAAGGTCATGGCCTCAGGCGTTTCTGTGTGGAGTTTGCATGTTCTCCCCGTGCTTGCGTGGGTTTCCTCCAGGTACTCTGGTTTCCTTCCACAATCCAAAGACATGCACATTAGGTGAATTGGCTGCTTCAAATAGTCCGCAGTTGTGAGTGTGAGTGTGAATGGTTGTGTGTGTTGATCCTGCGATGGTCTAGCGAACTGTTCAGGGTGTACCCCACCATCGCACAGTGTCAGCTGAAATAGGCTCCAGACTCCGTGTGACCCTAATAGGATTAAGCAGTTTGGCAAATGAGTGAGTGTTAGAACCTTTTTTCTCCCCTGTTGAGCATCAATGCTATTATAAGTGTCTCACAGCAAGAAGGTCCTGGGTTCGAGTTCCGGGCTCAGCAAGGACGTTTCTGTGTGGAGATTGCATGTTCTCACTGAGTTTGTGTGGGTTTCCTCCAGGTACTCCGGTTACCTCCCACAGTCCAAATACATGCATGTTAGGTTAATTAGTTGTTCCAAGTTGCTCTCTAGACGCGAGTGTGAATCAGGATAGGCTAATTGGCTGTTCCCCTATGTGGGAGTGGGAGTGTGAATGGATGTTTGTCCCAGAGAACAGATTCTGCAGGGTGAGTGCAGCCCTCACGGTAACCACAAATATGGTCTCATGAATCATGGGTGCAGAAAGGGATAATAATAATAATAATAATAATAATAATAATAATAATAATAATAATAATATAGGAACAATCACTAAGAAATATCAATATGGACACACTGCTACTAGAACACTGGCTGATGGAAAATCACAGCTGCAGTTTCCTGATTCTATACGCTTTGGTACTTTGTGCAAAGAAATCTCCAAAAAATGAAAACCTGCCCATGATCACTGCTCTTAAAGAAATCATTTATTATGATTATACTTCAAATCAAAAGAACCACTTATAAAAACCGTGTGTTGAGCTGTTGGAGATTGATCTGGGTCTCTGCACAGAACATGAAGGATAAGTTCTCTCAGCTCTAAAGAAGTAAAAGAGTGCCTGAGGGCTGCTGTTCTTTAAATCAGACAGTCAGAGGTTTTAGTGAAATGTGGGTCAGAGCGCCGTCCTTCTCACTATCGGTGACACGTCACATCAGAGCATAGCGGCTATATTAAAGCGGGCGGGCGGGCGGAGGAGGCTGAGAGTGATTGACAGCTCAGAGGAAAATGGAGCCGAGATTGAGAGAGGAAGTTCTCGCCGCAGCACATTAACGGGCCCCTAATTTAGAGCGCTTAGCCAACACCATCCGTTTAATGATAATGAGCTTCAACATTATGCTAAAATCAGGACTGGGTGAGGTGTATATACACACACACACACACACACACACACACACAAAATATCTCTCATAGACACAATATTTTCTTTCACACAAGCACATTTTTTTCCTTTAAAGACTTTACTTAGCCATCTCTGTTTCACATAGTCATTCTCTCTCTCTCTCTCTCTCTCTCTCTCTCTCTCTCTCTCTCTCTCTTTCTCACACACACACATACACACATCCATGCGCTCTTTCCGTCACTCACGGATTCTGTCTCTTGGCTTGAGTCTTGGTGCTGAGGCACGGGCCCAACACCATCTGCCATTTTCACGACTGCATTCCAAATCCTTGTTATCAACAAAACACACAAGCGACCCTGAAGGGCCTCGAAACTTCCCTGTCCTTCACCGTATGTCAAGATCAGGTGACTGGCAAAACAATCAACTTCGTTAATCCCTCGAGCCCCTGCGGCCCGGCCCGTCTTTCTCTCCCTCTGTCAGTGTGCATGTGTGTTTGCTTGCCCCAGGTCCATTATTTTTTTTTTTTTACATTTCTAAAAATTGCTTCAAGCCGGTTCATGAATAACTCCAAGGTAATTTGCTTCAAAATTCCAAACCCTTTTTTTTCCCTGAACAGACTTCACCCAGGCTTTACCTCCAAGCACATCACATCATATCATATCATATCCAACTATCCTTTCATCAATTTTTCATATTCAACACTCGCTACATCATTGCGTCATTCACTTTTTATCAGCAATTATTTATTTATTAGTCGCTTTTTTGTTTGCTTGTTTGTTTGCTATATCAAAGAAATTGGCTCGGTTTATCTCTGAC
This sequence comes from Tandanus tandanus, assembly GCA_039654325.1. Lineage (NCBI taxonomy): Eukaryota > Metazoa > Chordata > Actinopteri > Siluriformes > Plotosidae > Tandanus > Tandanus tandanus. Next base: position 25,065,580 of record JBCNYH010000007.1, on the reverse strand, counting down.
TTCACACTTTAACACTTTCTCAGAAAAGCAGTCACGACTACAATTCAACATAACATCTGTTGGCCTTTTCAGTAAACCATGAATTTCACATGAGAGTGGATAAAGGTCTTTCCATCATTGTTAGGCTGAAGAATAAATGAGGAGCGTGTAGAAAAGAATATCAATCCAAAAAAGAAAAAAGAAAAAAAAGGACGAGGGATGGGATTCACGTTAGCTCTGTGAAGTTGGCCCCCCACTTTCTCAAAATTTCACAATAGCAAAATTTGTTTGTGCTACGATTGTGCTGGTTTGTGCTGTAAAAATTTTCGTTTGTGCAATTAAGGTGTTTAAGTAATTATAAAGTGCATTTTCTGGCCTGTGATGTCACTTGCCTCCCCCACATTCAAATCTCTCCAAAGTGGTCTCGATTGTTTGTGCTAAGTTTGTGCTGGTTTGTGCTGTTGAAAGAAATGATTTTGCTGTTATGATTTCAAAGTTATTTTCGTTTTCTTACTGTGACCATCAGTCTCAATCGTTTTCGCTACATTTGTGCTGATAGAAATTATTGTGCTAGTTTTTACAAGTAGCCTATGACCATTTAACTCTACACGCATGAAGTCACCACCCTTCATCCCCTCCTTCACGTCCACATCTTATTAATGAAAATAGTGTCTTTTTGTGCTTGCTACTTCATGCCACTTAATTGTTTAACTGTGCTTTATTATAAGGAATCTTTTGACAGGCCCCTTTTGGTTAGGCTACATCTAGGCATGCACGCACGTCAGTAACCAACATGCAACTCCTAACTTTTTCTGTTGTGGAGCGCTATTGGCATCGGTAGCCTGTCGCCTGCTATTAGATATTTTCCCATGATGAGCAGACAGGTTGCTAATCGCTAGCAGCTTGCTTGTTTATGATGTATTCCTTTTTACATAAAACTGATGCATTTCTAATAAATCCCCAAACTGATTTGGCAGACACTAAATCAATCATTGTCGATGTACTGTATGGGTCATTCTCATAGAAATGCATATTTTATGTCCCACTCTTTATATACCCAATATTTTTTTAAAAAGATGTCAAATTGGATTTGCTCAGATCTGTTCTGATATAAAAGTACCTTCATGTGTTGACAATTTAAGCTGTAAATGTACAAAGACAGAAAATTAATACATTGTGGCGTTTCGAGCATATGAAGTTATGTCCCCAAAAACTGTCAACTCTGTCACACAAGTATATTCACTGTACGAATGTAATACAGGTTTTTAATTTTACATCAATTGGCACTAGAGGGCGGTGTAGAACGTCAGAGCGCGAAATCCAGCATGGACGTTTGAGCCTGTCAGAATGTAAGTGACTCTCTTGTTTAAAAATCATTGCGACTCTAAGCGTACAGTTTCTGGATATCAACTCTGTTGTTATAAATACTGTCAGTGCATGACAGAGTGAAAACGTGGGAAAGTTAGAAGATTTGATCAATGAATACAGCCTGCTATCATTGACGTTTTTGAGTGAAAATGAGTGATTTTATGCCAGTGCTTTCATTATTAGGTCATATTTTGTCAACTGAAAGAGTGGGACATAAAATATGCATTTCTATGAGAATGACCCGTATATGCTTATAGTAATGCCAAATAAAGTGTGAGAGCCCATTTAAGACACTGTTGTACATGAAACATTGCTGGTCAAGGCTTGCATTTCATCAAATAAATGTGACTTACCTCTTTCACATGAGTGTAGTTGTAAAGCACAAATGGTTTCCTCTATCCTTACTATTCCACAGTAAGAAATAAAAACCTTTCAACAGCACAAACCAACACAAACGTGGCACGAACAATTGAGACCACTTTGGTGTGATTTGGACGTGGTGGGGGGGCTGATGGTCACAGTAAGAAATAAAACGAAAATAACTTTAAAATCATAACAGCTAAATAATTTCTTTCAACAGCACAAACCACCACAAACGTAGCACAAACGATTGAGACCACTTTGGGGAGATTTTGACGTGGTGGCGGGGCTGAGTGGCGTCACAGGTCAAAAAATGCATTTTATAATTACTTAAATACCTTAATAGCACCAACAAAAATTTTTACCGCACAAACCAGCACTTCACAGAGCTATTCACTTTTGGTTGTTTGTTTGATTTTGTTTTGTTTTTTCTCTCTGTTTTTTCTCTCCTAATTTTGGTCGTATCCAATTCCCACCCATCAAGCGTTGCCTCCCTGTCACATATGACCATCACCAACCAGGGAGGGCGTAAGCATGTACATGCCCCCTCCATGACATGTGATTCTGCCACCCGCCACTTTACGAACTGCTGCACATGCGCATTTCGAGGTGGCCTAACACACTCGGAGAGAAAGCGTTATCCGCCCCTTTTGTACAGATGAGCTCACAGACGCCCATGGATTGGCTGGTAATCGCTGTGAGTGACAGGGGAGCGTATGCTATCCCTCCCTCCAGTGAGAGCTCGGCTAATCAGCTCCCATGGAGTCCGGGTTGCGGATGGCTGTGGCATCAAGCTGGATTCGAAATTGCGATCTCCAGGCTGATAGTCACGCACCTTGTCAATGCGCCACTCAAGAACCCGGTTGTTTCTATTATTTTCACAACTGATAGAAAAACCTCTGCTGTTCTGGCTATTCCTGCATTTTTCAGTCATTCTCATGTACATGTGGTGTAGATATCCTGACTACTTTACCAATGACATAAGAAACACTGTAATTATGCAATTCTTGCATGAATAAATATTACTAAATAGTTTATTATAGACATTATAATGGAATTTTGTGTCCACTTTCATCACTCATTTCCCCAACTGACTCTGGAGCCTATCACAGCTGATACCCTAAACAGCCCACCACACCATCACAGGGTAACACACACATACAACCATCACTCACACTCACACCTAGGGGCAATTTGGAACAGCCAATTAGCCTACTGTGCATGTCTTTGGACTGTGGGAGGAAA
>JBCNYH010000007.1:24970890-24996269 GCA_039654325.1 Tandanus tandanus | reverse complement strand
AGTGTTCCAGTTTAAACATTATATATGTGTGTATATGTGTATATATATATATATATATATATATATATATATATATACACACTAACATGAAATCATTAATTGCTCATACATCAGTGTTTAATCTGCTCTTCTCACACTTCTGACTCAAGTCTCTTTTACATTCAGCAACGTCTTCGAAGGCAGAAAAAGGGTTCACAAGATGTAATTCTGCATTTGAAGGCGTTATTAAATGTAAAAAAAAAAATGGACTTGAATCAGATGTGAGAAGAGCAGATTAAAATCACCAAATGACTGCTAATAAATAATAATATGAAGAAATATTTAATAAATTTAAGAAATACATAATTGCATCGTTTGTCGCAGCCCAAAATCTTACCACAGTGATACCCCCAGGGTAAAAGGTCACCAGGAAACCCCGAATCCACGCCTCAAGCCCCGCCCACTTCTCCTTCAGCCGTTTGGAAGATATTCCCAGTAGAGAAGCGCACACTTTACCATCTCAAACTTTCTTCTAACTACAACTCAGTCGGGAAAATTCGAACAAGACATGTTCCAGGTAATTACAGAGAGACGTGTGCTGGGTGGATACTCTTACACAGCGTGTTTGTTTGTTTGTTTATTTATTTGTGAGAGAGGTGTTTATATTGGGGAAACATTGCAGAAAACTTGCACTCGGAAGTTTATAAGTTAAACGTGTCAAAACAGGGATGCACAATATAATATTTCTAAGTTATGTAATTTTTAAAATAATCATTTTATTATAGGCCTAGAACTTAATCCTCACGTTGTGTTGGATATTGCGCATATGCTTCTGTGGGGTTTTCTCCTTTGTAGATGAACATGGAATGGTTTTGCTGTAATGCATGTTTGCAGGTTTTGGATCCGCAGAAACTGAAGTCTCTGGAGAAGTGGCTTCAGGAAACCAACACCACTTTGGAACAGATTAACGGGCAGCGGAGATATGGTGCGCCTCCTCCCGGTAAGCGCGAGGCCGCAAACCCAGTGCGCACTGGTCCTTATCTTCCCTCCTTCACTTAAAACCTTCTCTCTACCCCTTTCACACGAGCCCATTGTAATCAAAACGAATTTCCCTTTCCCTGCACCCTTAAGTCTTTTGAGTTGTCAATCAATCCTGTTTTCTATGTTTTTCCCCCTCCTAATGTGTTAACTAGAAAATTCCCTGACTCTCCTGAGGGAATAAAGTACCATCCGTCTAAAATCTCAAGCAGCTTCTTCATCCCTGCAAGTAATTGGTTGTCAGAAACAAGCACTCTGATTGGCTGATCAATTAAGCAGCTAATTAAAAAGAGGCGTCCACATTAATGCTTCCTCAGATTTCCTTCATTGTGCTAATGTTCCCTGATTAACACACCTGATTCAACCCATTAGCTCCTTAACAAACCTGATTATACTTCTATACTCATTAGAAAGGTTTCAGTTGGCATGCTAGAGTAGTGAGAATAATATAATTACTGTGGGCTAAGAAATAAAGAAGGACGTCTAGATTTGGACCATTTGGTCACAAAAAAAATCAACAACAGTACAACCTGTCTTTATATTTAATCTAAATGTCTAATCTTAATGAGGATTGTATAAATCTTGTAGTATGACTCAAGGTTAAGTAAGTTACAACTAATGTTTCTTCTTTCTCCTCCACAAACACATTAAAAAAGGCTTTTTTTTGTGCCTGGATTCGTGGGTCTGCTTGTAAACCTCACTCATATTCAATCCTGCTTTATAAAGGTCAACTTTAAAATTTCTTTTAAGGTCCGCAAAATGCCTGCCAATTGTTTATAATGCCTAGGTAGTGGCTGAAGTGATTCCCCTATTGAAGGGGGTCTTTAGTACACAGTTTCAGCGATGTTTTAATGGCGAATGGTTTTTAGGCGGCGCAGTGGTTAGCATGTCAGCCTCACAGCATGAAGGTCCTGGGTTCGATTCCCGGGCTCGGCCGTTTCTGTCTGGAGTTTGTACGTTCTCCCCTTGCCTGTGTGGGTTTCCTCCGGGTACTCTGGTTTCCTCCCATAGTCCAAAAACATGCACAGTAGGCTAATTGGCGGTGTGAATTGTTGTATGAGTGCTGGCCCTGTGATAGCCTGGCGAGCTGTTCAGGGTGTAACCCACCCTCACCCAGGCTCGGCTGAGATGAGCGCCAGCCTCCCCGTGATCCTAATTAGATTAAGGGGTTTAGGAAATGAATGGAGGGATAGTTAATTTTTCTGTTTTTAAAACTTGGAGCAGGCAGCGTCACTGTTATCAAGTGACCCTGACAATCTGTTAATGGCGGACATTTTGCTCCAAGCATTATCCACTCTGGATAATGATTTTTAATCCCCTGATAAGGGAATTGTGTGATCACGCCATTCTCGTTATTATATAACCTGGATTAACTGTGCAGCAAGAAGCAAGTTTCATACATCATATTGCAGTGTTCCAGCTAGGTTGTTTTAGCATGGCGCAGTGCCATGCCTCTCATGTGAGATGCCTTTTTTAATGAGGCTGTGTTGTAATTTACATGCTATTTTTCTGAAAGTGCCTGCTGTTATTTTCTCTGCATCCATGACCCCGGCAACTAGATCGAACATTTAATCAGCAGGAATGATTTTTTTTCTTTTCTTATTTTCTTAACCGAACGTATGCATTCAGTGTGCATCAGCCTGCTTCTAGATGCTTTTTCCTGCATCAGCTCAACTTTTCTTCTGCAGAGATTCTTCAGCAAATATGACTAATGACAGTGAAGTGTAAGTTTCTGTGAAAGGATTTAATTTTATTTACAGAATTTCATGAATGAATGAATGAATGAATTTCAGACTAATCTAACATGACTATATAATATTAGTTTACAATTAATTAATTGATTTAAATTACCATTTAACTGAGAATCATGATGTAAAGGAGATGTGCATAGTACGGATAAATTGATCAGTGTGGATTATAAGCAATGCAATGCTGAATAATACTTCACTTAAACTGCATATTCCATAAATAAAATAACACGTATTTCAAATTAAAGATTTATGAATAAAAACTGTCCTATAATGATATCAATGTGAATAATTATATTAGTGTTTAATTAATGCACTGAATGACTTTAATGTTTATAAAAATATTACTTTTAATGTTTATGTAATTGTTTTTCTGCTTAACTGTAATAATGCATTCAACATTTTTGTGTGAATTAATTGTGTAATTATTGTTGATATATGTAAACAATAATAACAAATATGAATTCATTCACACAAAAAAGTTGCATACATTAATACAGTAAAGCAATTATGTTTGAATCACCCAACCCATATATATATATATATATATATATGGAGTGTTTTTATGAAGGAAAAAAGGCTGATTGATTTCTTTATTAATTAAGTTGTTGTCCTCTTAGGGTTTATTTGCTTTCCCCCTGAAGTAGTCTTAGCCAGTGCCACCCAAGTGAAGGCTATGATGTCCGATGCATCTTTACAGACTCTGTCACAGGACACACACTTGGCGGGAAGCACCGTGCGCCCCTTTCCACATGCAGGAATATGCTCAGAGAAGCCCATGATTGCCTAGTAATGCTGCAATTGACGGGAGAGAGGGTGTGTATGCCACCCATCCCTCTCTTAGAGCACAGCCGTTTTTGTTCCCTGGAACTCCCATTGATTTTATATATATATTTATATAGTACTGTGCAAAAGTTTTAGGCACCCTATTTTTTTTTTTTTTTAGTATGAACTTTGCTATAGATTTTTATTTTATAATTTGTATATTAACAAGTTAGTACAAAAAACACTCAGTAGATACAGTACACAAAGAAATGGTATAGAACAAAAGCCTTATATTTACATTTAAATAATGACATTAAATTAAAGATCTCTACATGAAAATTCTATAAAGCACAGTAAAGAGTAATAAATGAAACTAATTTAATATTAGGTGTGATGATTTTTTGTTTAAAAATAGAATAGCATCAGGTCCAGTTTGTGCAGTTTTACAAGTACAGTATCTACCGGGTATCTTACAGAACCAGCCACAGTTCTCCTGGAGATGTTGACTATCACACGTGATTCTTTATTTGCATGTAAATCGCAGCAGCCTTCATCATATTTTTGTCTGAAAAGTGGTCTCTTATACGTAATATGCTGCTTTCTTTATTGACATACTGTACTAACTTTTTTTTTATGTAACATTTAATTTTGGTCTGGAAAACTGTTTGTAAATTTAAAGTGTTTTTGTACTAACCTGCTAATATACAAATTACAAAATCAAAATCTATAGCAAAGTTTATGCAAAAAAAAAAAATTGAGTGCCTAAAACTTTTGCACAGTACTGTATATATGATATAATATGGACTAGCATGGTAAGCAGAAAAGCACATCAAAATGGACAACTTTTGGGAGGAGGAAGAGATGGGCTACAACTGCTTTCAGCCAAAAAAGGAATCTAAAGCTACATGAGGGGAAGATACTCGGTATTTATTAAGGTGATGTGTGTATTGATTAGCATGCCTTTGAATTTAGCTTAAAGGCCGAGAGTTTTCCACATTTGTCCATCTGAGAATTCCTCTTTCCTCACATGCTGATCTTACAAGATTGAAATGTTGTTGAACATCTTTCAGTCATTGGCTGTCGCCATGGAAACAACCTCTGGACTAGTTGTGTGTTGAGTTAAATTAGGAATTAAGTATTGGTATCACGCCGCTAAAGTTGGTCTTTGATTGCGTTGATTAATGACTGACTGGAGATTCTCTGCTAAAAGTCTTTAATCTAAGAAAAGGCTTGAAGCAACCGAGTGCAGTTTCCTTTAATGCTTTGGATATTTATCACGCTGCTTAATCGAGAGCTTGTTGTGAAAATAATTAATTATCCTATCTCATTCCAGTTTTTCTCAATTGCTTGCACACATTTCTGGAAAATGTCTGTCTCCAATGCACTAACACCTTTTCTTAATCTGTAATCTGTTGCTCACGCTGCACAGATGACGTGTGAACACAGCTTTCAGTGCGTGTGATGGTGGTGGTGGTGGGGGGTGTCTGGGGGTGCCGGTGTCATGGTAACAGCTAGATAAATGTTGCAAAGAAATGCACGGGATTGGCTACTGATGTATTTATTTACTTGTTAAATGTCTGAAAGCAAAAAAAAAAAAAAATTTAAGCTGGATGGAAAGTGATAAGTGAGGTCTGGTCGATGTGAGACATTCAGTGTTATGATATGATGCATGCAGTGGATAGCTGATTCGGAGTTCCAGACCTCCTGGTATAGGGTACTGTCCATGGACATTTTCTCATGTTCTTGTAGGTTCTCTGCCCAAACAAATAAAACCGCGCACCACTGGTGGATGTGTAGTCCTGCTTCATACCCAGTGTTCCTGGGTGGGCCCTGGCTCTGCAATGATGCTGAAAGTTGTTTATAAAGTGATTTTACATAGTTTTTTCCTTTCTTACGCCTCTCTTCCTCCTCTTCTACCAGGATGGAAAGGTCCAGCACCAGGTCCAGGCTGTGAGGTCTTTATAGGCCAGATCCCGCGGGACATGTATGAGGACCAGCTGATCCCACTGTTCCAGAGCGTGGCTCGGCTTTACGAGTTCCGCCTCATGATGAACTTCAGCGGGCAGAACCGAGGCTTCGCCTACGCCAAATACGGAGACGCAGCTAGCGCAGCCGCCACCATCCGGGCTCTAAACTTCTACCCAGTCCAGAATGGTGCCAGGCTCTCCGTCAGGAAGAGCACAGAGAAAAGGCAGCTGTGCCTCAGCGATCTGCCACCATCCACGGAGTGCAACGAGCTGTTGTCAGTGCTGCGCCAAATTGCTGACGGCGTGGAACGCGTCACCATGAGGACCACCGGGCCGAAGGCAAAGGACGTCACTGCGCTTGTGCTCTACTCCTCCCACTATGCTGCTTCCATGGCCAAGAAAGTATTGGTGCAAGGTATGCTGGGGTGCATCCTAGTGACATCCTAATTGATGCCTCTTTTCTGCCTCATTGGCTTTTCATTTCTTAAGTTGTGCCTCTGTGGTTTTTTTCCACGCTTCTTAGTTCCTCCTTCTGAGGAAGCCAGGAAAGGAAACAAGGACAGATGCAATCAAGGGCAAATCTGCTTACCCAAAGAAAAACTTTTGCTTTAAAGAAAATTTGTTTATTGATGAAGTTAAATGAATTGTCATTTAAACATTATTTCATATTTAATTGTTATTATTTTAAACCAGGCGGCACGGTGACGTAATGATTAGTACATTCACCTCACAGCAAATAGGTCCTGGGTTTGAGGCCCAGGCTCGGCGAGGGTGTTTGTGTGGGGCGTTTGCATGTTCTCCCTGTGCTTGCGTGGGTTTCCTCCGGGTACTCTGGTTTCCTCCCACAGTCCAAAGACATGCACATTGGGCTGATTGGCTGTTCCAAATTGCCCCTAGGTGTGAATGTGAATGGTTATATTGTAGGGATGTGAATCTAACAACAACTCACGATTCAATTCATTTCTGATTTTTGGGGTGACGATTCGATTCAGAATCGATTCTCGATTCAAACCGAGTTTTGATTCATAACCATTACAAACAAAGAGAGCCAATTTCACGACGAACTACATTCTTCTATAAGCTAGGAACAACTCTTCTATAAGAGAGAAAGAAATTAAGTTAAAAAAAGTTCCCCGTCTTCGTCCATTGTCGGCTGAGGTAAGCCCCAGCCTCCCCACCCTCCGACCCTAGTAGGAATAAGTGGTTCAGCAAATGAGTGAGTGTTTTAACCTAAATAATATTCTGGCTTTTTCACAGGACTGTAGGTGTATAGTGTATATGAACGTGCTTAATTAAAATTATTAATGACATTAAATAAAGATGTAAATGTAAAAAGTCAGGTGATAAGAAGACCTGTAGCATGTGTACACTTTTCTCTCATATTTATTCACATGACAATGTGTACATTAGGACGGGTTATTTCCTGAACATGTGATTCAGCTGTAAAATATGTAAGAGATTGAAGTGATGATGCAGTGAGAAGTAGATTTTGTCCTTGATTGTCTCCAGCCCTTGTCTCCTATGTCCGCAGGCCAAGCGCTACGACCTGAGCAAGGGAAAAGAATATATAAGCGCTTTTAAACCAGACGAGTAAAAGATGACTGTTTTTTATCAAGCGAATAAACTGTTTTTGATTGCATGCAGTGTTAACACAGGTTTATAATAACCTGAACCTTAAATACAGACACTTTGCACCATGTCTGTATAGTTTCACTATAGCGAAAGCACCTGAGGGAACGACGCCACAGCCAGTGTGACCTGAAACGCTTCAACACACGATAATGAAGGACTACCGCTATAAGATTCCGCCAAGGAGGCTATGTTTTCACCGGCGTTGGTTTATTTTTTTGTTTGTTTGTTTGTCTGTCTGTTAGCAACATTACTCAAAGTTATGAACGGATTTTGATGAAATTTTCAGGATAGCTGGGAAATGATACAAGGAACAATTGCTAATATTTTGGCAGGGATCCAGATTATTGTCTGGATGCAGGGAATTTTTTAAGATTTTTTGGCCCGGATGACAAAGTCATCCACGTTAGTGTCCGGACCATACCGACGCATGACTTCCAGGCTTGCGTTCAATGGTGTAATCTCATTCCTTTACCTTTCTGTACAACCTTTAGGCCAATTATCACAAAAATAATTCAATTATTAATACTTCCTCATCCGAGCACAAGGCCTTTTATTCAAGGCATGTCCAATGAAATCATATAAATGGCTGTGCGTTTGCATTGTAGGGCTCAAATAATAAACAAATGTTGCATTTATAAAAATATATGCCATATGGGGTACTGAACGACCTTGGCGGAGGTCTGCGCTCTCCAAGTGCTTTTCTGGTTTTCACTGTTTTCTGGTTGATGATAAATGTGGACAATAAAAACCAAAAACTTGGCGTCCATGCATCCTAGGTCCTGCATTTTGGGGGAAAAAGGAACCCTATAGAAAAATGAGGAGGTGGTGGGAGGACATATGGAAGAAGTTGTTATAATTGGTTGTTTTTGAAGTTTTTTCACAGCTGCAGAAGGAAGATTCAGAAATCCCTACTGAAATGCACAGTGCACAGTTATCACTACTGCTCCTTGCATCATTTTGCCTCTGTGCTGGAAAGAGACCTTGACGTCACTATAGGGTGTCGTTCTGAACAAACAATCCAATCACTCAGTTTAGATTTTCATTAATTTGACATGAGCACACCCGTGAATGTGTCTAGGCTAGATTTGTATTATTTGGTGCGGGTGAACCGTGATTGCTGCACACCTCCATTCTCTTTCAGCCTCTTTTCTCGGGAGAGGTGTTAATCTCAGGCTCCGAAGGGATATATCTGCCTTATATTATATGCCTATGACCTGTTTTTGGTGGTGAGTTTAGAGGACAGCCTGGTTGGAGAGGTCAGAAAGCTAGCCCTGCCCTGTGTGAAAGTGTATGGGTGAAACTTGAGCCTTTTGTTTACCTCGGTGCCGTAAAGGGGGAGCCCTGCCCCTGGATTCAGAGTGTTTTTTTAGAGTTAGTATATAGTAAGCAAACAAACTAAAGGCTTTAGTGGATAACATCCCTTTTATCAAATAGTTCCTATTTTATTCATCATGTTCAATAATTGCTTGTTATTTTTCATTCAAAATAATTTCTCGTTTCTGATTGGTGGAAAGCCATCAAATAATTCTTGGTGTTCTTCTATGAGCCGAATTGTTGCATTATTGTCAAGTTAAATGATTATTGCACAACTGGCACGTGCAACATGGTAATATGACTGCCTTCTTTAAAAATATTTTGAATGAATAATAAAACATTTAGGGAATTCAGCTTTTTTTTATGATATCGGGAATTATTCGGTCTCGGAAATTATCCTTCAGCCAAATAATTCTCTATCATACATAAATACTTATTATCCACCCTTCAACCTCAGGAAAAGGCTTGAATCAATTAAAACTGAAGACAGCAGTTCAGTTGAGTGAATCTCACTCAAAACTCTATAATGAAATCTGTCTGTGTGCAAAATCTTTTTTTTTTTTTTCTTTGTGTGTGCCATTTTATCGACTTTATGGATGGCTATTTAAAAACTGAATCTCAGAATGACGATGCCATCAGTATCCAAGTTACCAGGGGGGGTATGGCTTTAAGTATTTCAGGCGTTAAATGCATTTCATCCTGGCGCATATATAGTTACCCAGCAGGAGAAATGGGGGGTTGAGCTGCACCTTCCCTTCCTCCATTTTCATGGCTGAAGTGCCCTTGAGGAAGACACCTAAGCCCCAACTGCTCTCCGCGTGCCGTAATGTGTGGCAGACCACTGCTGTGTGTGTGTGTGTGTGTGTGTGTGTGTACTCACTTTGGATGGGTTAAATGCAGGCAATAATTTCCCTTGTGGGATTAATAAAGTATCTAAAAAATAATAATAATAAATACATAAATAAATCTTGGGAATCGATGACATCATCATTCTGAGACTCAGTTTTCAAATAACTGCCCATAAAATCCTTAAAACAGAAACTATTGGCCAAAGATTTTGCACACAGAAAGAAATTAATCTTGTGCTGTCTTCTCCTTCGAAAAACTTTTTAAAAATCTAGTTTTAGTTTGCTTTTGTTAAACGTTCTTGTATTATGTACTCAAACAATTATTTACTTCAGGCTCAATTGATATTGCCGAATATTCCCATTGACATTACGTCCTTGGGACGATTCTGTGATATCTACTTACCCATTTAGCAAATAATTGTTATCTATAACATTTTTCAGTAGAACGTTCATAAATGTACTTCATGGCAATGTTATTAAAAATGGTAAGATGAAAAAATATGTAAGATTGTTTGTGCCTTAAATGATTAGGCTAAATAAAACATTTGTGTCACTGCAGCTGTCTGACACTCACCTGAAATGCTCAAGCTCCTGCATACGTGAGTGGGCGGACAGCATTTCTGTATGAGCGTGTTATGCCACCCCTGACATTGCATGAGCGACGGTTCGATGAAATCTGGTTGGCCTGCATCATATGCCTTGTGATTACATCTACCATCCCTGATTGTATGACTGGTCGCTGTCATGTGATTTGGGGAGATCTGTGAGGTGGGTGGGACGTCATTAGCCATGATGACATTAGATCTGGAAAAAGTTAGCATATCAGGAGCAGAGGAGGCATGGCGGTGTACTGGTTAGCATGTCCGCTTCACTGCAAGAAAAGGCTTCTGACAAGGGCGTTTGTGTATGGAGTTTGCCTGTTCTCCCAATGCTTGCCAGGGTTTCCTCTGGGTATTCCGGTTTCCTCCCGTAGTCTAAAGACGTGCACATTAGGATAATCTCAGTGATTCTGAAACATATAAATCCAATACTGAAATTCACACAGGGCACTTTTACATATGCTATAATTAGCCTGGTGGAAATAAACAAGCCGTCTGAGACCCCCTGCAGTTTGATTACAAATGTGATGCAGACTGTAGGAAGTGAACCAAACATGCTGTGCGGCCGACAGTGTGGTGTTTTTTATTTTTTTTCCTTCGCCCCTGGTTTGTTTGTTTTTGACATAAGATTGGTGGTGAGTCCCTGAGGACTGTGGTGCTCAGCCTACACTGGGCAAAGGCAGGGGTACACCCTGAACAGCTGACCAGACCATTCTCACATAACCATTCACACCTAGGGGCAATTTGGAACAGCCAGTTAACCTTTGGACTGTAGGAAGAAACCCACGCAAGCATGAGGAGAAAACTCCACACAGAAATGGCCGAGCCTGGAAATCAAACCCAGGACCTTCTTGCTGGGAACCCTACTGACCACTACAACGCCGTGCCACCCAAATTGTGTCTCTGATTCACAAAACTACACAGCTACTGTGATTATCTAATAATTGGTATGATTTAATTATTTGTTTATATCCGAGCACGGTATTTTTAGTTATGTCAACATGAAGAATGTTTTAGCCCCGCCCCTCATACACTATTATTAGCCCTCTTTTATAAATGTTTGTTTCTTTTTTCTTTTTTTTTTGCGCAGTCTGGTCATGAGATTACACACAATATTATATAACACATCCGGATAAAAGATTAATTAAGACAAAAAACAAATTCCTTATTCTCAAAGCTAAAGTTTTCAGCCTGTCTGTCTGATTCCGGTATGAGCGTACAGCTCGGCTGTACATCGGTGTATAGTGTGCGGTGCAGTGAGCGAATGAGCGAACGAGGGAGAGCCGTGTGAAACGCAGGCGGTTTTCATGGCTTGATCAGGCTGATGGTTCGGCTTGTCACGTTGCGCCGTGGAGAGCAGGGTGCCTGCAGCGCACGTCTCTCAAACGCCACGCTGAGCAGATCCTCCACTGATGAGCTTAATGCTAATTTATGCTAATCTGATGCAAATCAAGAAAGCTGCTGTTCCACATCATGACACAGCAGAGGTGGGAAAATAATTAAGGCCTAGCAAAGAGCAATCAAAATCCGAACATAAATCACTGAATAGTATAACAGGATGACAGGAATTATTCAGATTCTTATTGACTTTAATTGGTTTTGCCTGCGATACTTTGATGTGTGGCCTTAGCCTAGTTTGTAACAGTTACAGCAAAGATTAGACAGAGATGAAACTTTTGTGGGAGGAGGTATCACAGTGATGGGAAGACGCAGTGAGAATACGGTGTCTTAAATGGTCACTATGTAGGATTTAATCAACCGAATGCCCCTCCCTTACTTCCTCCCTTTCCCAGTGTGTGGTAGAACGTACAGTGGCGATTTCATGCTAAATAATGAATATAATTCTCAAAATATTACAACAGCACAATGATTTGTAGTTACATACATTAATGAAAATGTTATTCTGAGTATTATATTCCATACTATGATGCTACACCTGTAATGGCGTGCACACTTCATTATTACTACGCTAATGTTTAACACACTGTGTCTTTAGTGAATATCGCCTACGTGTTCACTATAGGCCCAAACATATTTTATTTCTATATAAATATATCTCTCTCGGGCGGCATGGTGGTGTAGGGTTTAGCATGTCCGCCTCACAGCAAGAAGGTCCTGGGTTCGAGTCCCGGACTCAGGTGTTTCTGTGCGAAGTTTGGATGTTCTTCCCGTGCTTGTGTGGGTTTCTTCTGGGTACTCCAGTTTCCTCCAACAGTCCAAAGACATGCACATTAGGCTAACTGGCTGTTCAAAATTGCTCCTAGGTGTGAGTTTGTGTGTGGCGAGCTGTTCAGGGTGTACTGTGCCTTCGTCCAGTGTAAACCGAGATGGGCTCAGCCTTCCCGCGGCCCTAATAGTGTGGTGAAAAATGTGTGGTGGTGGGGGAGTGAGCTGCACCTTCCCTTCATGCACCTTCCCTTCCTCCACCTTCATGGTTGATGTGCCCTTGAGCAAGGCACCTAACCACCAACTGCTCTTGGGCTCCCCCACTGTGTGTGGCAGCCCACTGTTTACGTGTGTGTGTGTGCTCACTTTGGATGGGTTAAATGCAGAGAAAATAATTTCCCCTGCAGGATTAATACAGTATAGCAAAATCAAAAATAGCAACAACAAAAAAAATAGGACTAAGCGGTTCAGCAAATGAGCGAGTGATGAGAATTTCCCTCCCATGGAGTTTGATTGGTTCATAGCTGTTCTACTGATACTTCTACATTCTCAATATTAGCTCTTTCCTCATTAACAAAAAAAATTAACTGAAGTAAAATTGAAACTGGAATAATGTCAAAGTCAGGTCCACGGACACCGGTGCCGCAGCGATTCGCTTTGAGTCAAACTTTTAGGTTTCAAAATTTGTGAATATTTTTTAAGCGTGTGCAAACAGGCTTGTTTACTACAGAATGAAAAGTTAAGACCTGACTTACACGTAAGCGATCGTGTCTGAAAGTTCAAGTGAATTTTATTTCGAAGGGAATTGAATAAATTCTAACTGGAAGTTTCGGAAGTTGTCGGTCGCATTCGAGGTAAATGGTCCGTATTCACGGTCTTGGTGAAAAATTTCGGACCTGCGCGAAATTAGAATTAATAGACATTATTATTACTATTATTATTATTAGATGTTGTAAGGTTTTCGAAGAGACTGCATTTTGCGCACAATGGCGGTATTATATGTCGCACTGTTCTTCGGCTATATCGCTTACGTATAAGTCAGTTTTAAGTTTGTACACATCAGGGACTGAAACATCTGTACACGATATTTCGCCAGTGACACTTTCTTCATTATTATTCACAATATTAATATTCAACATTTTACCAGACCTGCCAACCGTTACACATTTTGCACCGGAGTTCCAGCACGTTAATAGCGGAGCTCCGACGCGGGCCTTGAGTGGAGAACCATGCTTAAGAAAGTATTGAGTTAATTTTTCATGGCTGTACTGCATCTGTTCAGTGTCCATATCGCGATGCTGATTGGCTATTATGCCTCATTGAGTTGTATGGCGACGGTTGACAAGGACATTGAAACCGGTTTTATGTTTAATATATATGATGACATGTATAATAAGGCAGTTTTTGTTTTTAAAAATTCAAGTTGATTTCTTTTTACTGAAAAATATCCAGACGACAACAACAAAATAAAATTGTTTTATAGCTGAGCTCCTTTGTGTGTTTGAGGGGGCAGCAAGTGACCCGGGCCGAGGCTGTCCGTTAGGACTCCACTGGCTGTGTGGGTGTGAGGGAGGGAGAGAGAGAGAGAGAGAGAGAAGAAACAAAACATTCATAATTCATATTCATAATTTTGTGCGTCAACTGATTTTTGAGGAAACAGTCAGTGCATAATTAAGAAACGAGTTTCTTTGTAAGTGTTACACAACTCATAAAGACCTTATGGGAACCTCTGCTTTTGGGCAGTGCCTAAATCAATATATTATTGACATACGCTAATGCGAGTTGGTGCTCGGATGTGTGCAAGTGCCATCTTTTATATTCTTTCCAACAATAATGGTTGATGCCTGGAATAGTTAATGCTGGTGTTTTTAACTCTTTCTGAGGAGTGGAAAATTCCAAATTCTGTATCTTGTACAGAGGCGGCACGGTGGTGTAGTGGTTACCACGTCGACCTCACAGCAAGAAGGCCCTGGTTCGAGTTCCAGGCTCGGGTGTTTCTTTGTGGAGTTCTTCTCCTGTGCTTGTGTGGGTTTCCTCTGGGTACTTCGGTTTCCTTCCCACAGTCCAAAGACATGCACATTAGAATAAATGGTTCTTCCAAATCGCCCCTAGGTGAGTGTGTGCGTGTGTGGTGGCTCTGTGATGGTCTGACGAGCAGTTCTGCCCGCCTTCGCCCAGTGTTGGCTGAGATAGGCACCACTCTCTTCACAACCCTAGTAGGATTAACAGGTTCAGCAGATGGGATGAGATGCTTCACATAATTTAAAAACTTACTACAAAACGAAACCACTGACATGGTGTAGTTTTCCATGAGGAGACATTTATGTGGCTTTTTTTCTTTTCTTTTTTGAAAGAGTATTTAGATTGAATATTTGGGGATTGACACTGGAGAGTCTTTGCACCTTGCTTAGTAGAAGAGCATTCTTTATTTTAATTAACTTAAAGAAAATTAAAACAAGCAGTCGGGAGAACAATCGTTTGTAGCGACTACAATTTAAGCAGGGCTGCAGAATTCCAGGAATTTAAAGGGAGCTTTAAAAGGAATTGAAAATTTCAGTGAACGTATGTATGGTTGCAAAAAAAAAAAAATTCTTGTGACATAATCTTGTTTAAAATAAACAGATTTGATGCCAGTACAGTGTTTTAATTATAAATAAATAAATTATTCAGTCAAAAATGTTATTTAAAAAAATGTTTGCATGTCTGCTTATGACAAAACAAAAACAAGTGTTTATATTCGTGTTTCAATTACCCTAAATTTCCTATTAATTCCGGTTAAATCCTATATATTCCTGTAAATTCCCTTTTCCACCTTGAAGTATTTCCAGAAGTTCCCATGGAATGTTTTTGGAAATGTGGATGAATTTTACAGTAAAATTTCAGGCCTTTTGCAGCCCTAAGTGTAAATAATAACGGGAATGGATTTGTCCTGTGGGCCTTCATTCAAAATATAACTGTTATTGTTATTTCATTCAGGTTACTTTGCATTGGGCCACGTCACATAACCCCATCACAGACGCGTGGTAGGCTTTACATGCTACTTTAGTGTAAATTTAGCTGTCATTCAAAACAAAGATACTGCACTGGATCAGATCAGAAATATATATTTATATGATAATATGCTGAGGTATTACTCCACCAAGGCGTGACCCACTTTGAAGGAGTGAAATCTCTGCAGTGTTTCCTTCAGTATCGGAGCTAAAAATAGAACCAGGTTCAACCGATTTATTCCATTCTTCTCTGTTTTCCTTAGCCTTCAGGAATCTGTATGCTGTGTCCATCTCCGTCCGATGGATGACCGGAAACACCAAATTCAGACACTGTGATGATGACGAAGAGACTCCTCTCGTCCCTTCTGCTCTGAAACCCATTGCCATGAGTTCTTTAACTCCGCCACGCTTCCAGCTCAGCCAAGACCCTGAGGATCCTCCACCCCTTCCAACTCCACGCTCTCCTTGTTACCTGCAGGTGTTCTCGCGGGCAGTAGGGGGTGCAACCCCACAGATGAAGAGTGTGATGTTGCCCCCAGAACCCAGGAGCATGGAGGAGCCACTGCACGACTCGGTGCACCTTTTGCATTGGCTGTGTGAGCTGCACGGGTTCGGTGTGCCAATCTATAACATGCGTTTCGACCACACTGGCTCTGACGGCTTTCTGTATTTTGCCTACAGGGTGGTGGTTCCGGGGCTGGCCACGCCGTTCTGCGGTGTTGTCCACGTCCTACCCAGCACCTTCACCAACAACATGGAGGTCGAAGTTCGTCGAGCCGTTGCCAAGCAGCTCCTCAATGCCATGTGGCAGGCTAAGAATCAATAAGCTGGTGAGAATGTGAATTCCTAAAGTAGGACGAGGTCCTAAACCGGTTGAACTACAAATCGCAAAGATGTCACAGTCAGATGGAGCTCGTAGATGGATTAGAGCAGTTAGCATCTCCTATTAGCTTGTTCACAGTTTTCTAGCTATTTAAAGGAGATCTAGATAACAGAACCATGGATTGGCAATGTCTAAACTAATAAATGAAGTAAGATCCAAATATGAATAAAAAATTAATAATGAAATTAATACAATCCCTATGCACTGCAAAACTACACTAGCTTTCCTGATTAGAAACTGCCCATGGTGATCCACCTGACACTGATGATATCATAGAGCAACAATTGGCTGTTATTACAGAAACAACAAAATGATTTTAAAAAATGATCAAGTAACATGTTAAAAAAAAAAAGAAAGAAAACAAAAACGTTCCCAACCAGTTTTATGTTCAACATCAGGTGTTTAAAGTTAAAGCTGGCAGTGATTTATACAGTTTAGTTTTTTTTTTTAGTTTTTTTTATCTACCTCAGTTGTGTGATGTTTGGTGTTTTACCTTTCGATATGATATTTTATAATGTTTATGTATAATTCATTTTTTATAATTAATAATTCTTTGTGTGTGAGAGTCTTTGGCACTTTAAGCTTTCACTTTTGAGTGCACTATTGCGTGAATGTGTGATATTTGAATTTTATTGTTTGTTTTGATTTGGTTGTGTGCTGTGTTCATTAAAAAAATAAGTTGTATAAAAGTCTATTCTTTTTTTTAATATTTATTACTGCTTTTAACAGATTTTTTTATTTATTTTTTTAATTAATTTGTTTCCTCATTTCCTGAACCATTTAATCCTACTAGGGTTGGGGGGGGGACTGGGGCTGGTGTCTTTCACAGCTGACACTGGGTGAATACGGTGAAGGAACTTACACCCATGGTTTCAACAAACTTGAGCAACAGGAGAACATTTATTTCCATCCAGTGTCGGGTTCATTTCTCACCGACGTCTTGAATCGATGAGGGAAAAACTGAACCACTCCATAAAGTCTTCTCCAGCACCTCCCAAAAACGTTCAATAGGGTTAAGGTCGGGACTCTGGGGTGCCAATACATATGTGAAAATGATTCCTCATGCTCCCTGAACCACACAATCATTGAGACCCAATTTTATATCCGTGCCATCAGGGAAGAAAAAGTCCATTGATGTGATAACCTGCTCATTCAGTACATTTAGGTCATCAGCTGACTTCATTTTATTGACACATTATATTAATGTTGCTGAGCCTTGACCTGACCAACTGGAGCAACAATGCCAGGGAGATTACATGCTGTGATCAAGGCTAAAGGCTCTCCAGCAACATATTAGTTACAACCCCCTTTTTTTGGCCAGGCAATGTATATTTATTATAATACAGATCACATGGATTTTTCCTTATTTCATGCTTTCATTTTTCTGGCCTCAGTAGTGATCCGTAAGGGATGTAGTACACCCTCTTCAAATAGATGAACTTCAGAAACCTAAATGCTAATATTGCTGCTAATACCAGCAATACATTTCTATTCCTTTGACTTTGACATTTTGGTACATTGAGTTTTAAAATTTCTTTAGAGAAGTCATTACACTTTTACATAAGCAATGAATTTCTTTGCCTTTAACACCTCTGCATTTATTATTCACTAAAGCTATATCTGTGTTCATGTTTCTGAATCACACTCAGAATGGAATTTAGCACCGAAGAATACGTTTGTTTTCCTAAAAACTGATTATCTGAATATAGACCCCGAAAATAACAGTAATATTTATTTAAATATATTCAAGCCGAGGTCTCTTTGGAAGAATCGTTTGTCAGAAGCAAACGGCGAAGGTGGAGTAAAAAATAAGAAATCCCACAGAGTGTGAAATTGATCTATTTGTCAGGGAGAATGATGATGCCTCAGTTCAGAGAAAACAATCACAAAAAGTGAATAGTGCACAGTCAAAGGGGTGTTTTTCCACCCCCCCCCCAGCAATAATTACCTAATATAGATCAGAGGTAATGTCACAGGCACTGAATTGACTGAGTGAATAGAAAGAAAACGAAAATATGGCCAATATCAGCTTACAGTTAAAAACATGACTGTAAATCCACAAGTCAAGCATGGGAGGATTTTCTACCCTTAATAAAAAGGGAAAATAGAGTTTGGATGAGTTCAGGGGCATGTTTCGGGGAGGTGTGAGGAAACCGGAAAACCTGCAGGATGCATGCGAACATTCAAAAAGCCACGCAGATGTGTACAAGTGCATTACTGAGGCGTGGCAGAGAAATACACTGTATGGACAAAAGTTTATGGACACTTGACCATCAGACCCATTTGCAACTTCTTCCCAAAGTTGAAAGTATACAATTGTCCAGAATGTCTTCATCTGCTATGTCTTCATCCTTCACTAGAACTAAGATGCTCGAACCTGTTCTAGTATGATGGTTCCCCCTGTGCACACAGTGAGCTCCATGAAGACATGCCTTACCACAGAGATCACCTATTTTCCCTCAATTTGATGGTTGGGGTGAACACTAACTTTAGCACTTGACATGTATCTGTACGAGTTAATGCATTGTGCCACTGCCACTCGAATGGGTGATTACAAAATTGCATGGTCAAGCAGATAGACAGGAGTTCCTAATAAAGTGTACGGTGTATCCAGAGTTAATATGCTGGACGTTTGTATTTCCAAGCATCAGTGCTATCTTGGCAACGTCAAACCGTGTGAAACAAAATCTGATGCCTATACGATGCTAAAATTATGCACACATCAGTTCATGTACAAGCTTGTGCCAAACTGTTAGAGAGAAAGGACAGATACTGGTAATATGTATAATTGCACATTCATTTAGCACATTTGACTCAATCAGGTTTATTCATTACAGGCAGGAAATGGACCGAGAACAAAAATGCAAGAGTAACTTATTGGGAGTACATGTGAAAAGTCTCGGGGGGGGGATTTATAACGTATGGGATGGTGTATTGGTAGATGATAAATAACTCTGTGGTCACGGTTTAGGACTGTGATGTCCGCTTCGTGATTTCTTCGACCAGTTCTGCCCTGGACACATCCACCTGAGAAGGACCAACATTGTTTACACAAACATCACAATACATCATTATAACAATTAATCATCTTGTGTAATATTCTGGAATTTACCACAATATAAACTAAATACTCAGCAAAAGCAGAAACAGGTTCTCTGGTCATACATACAGTAAAGCATGGTGGTGGGAGCATAATGTTCAGTGAAGCCTCTACATGTTTATTACTAAAATATTTCACTTTCCTCAATCTAGACTCACTGTGTATTATGGATGTCTCTCTGATGAGGGCTGAAGTAATTGGGTCTCAACAGACACCACATATAAGGGTGTTTTACACAAGGTAATCACTTGAAATGAGTAAACAACTGACTGTGAATCTACAGTCTGGGCTACAAAGACATCAGCCCCAGCCTTCACTTTTTCATACATGCGTTTTCATAAGACTACTGCTGGTGCTGTTACTTTTATTTCTGCCAGAGTAAAAACTATATAAATCTAGAAGGCTACTCAGAATGCAAGGTTCCTCCACCATGCCGCATGGATAACAGGCCCTGTATGGGTACTGGTTTTAATTGCCCATGTGCTCATTTTACAGTATGTTCAATAGTGCGTGGACGTGACCAAATCACTCCCCTCGTTTGGAGGTATCACAAGATGACTGGGGATTGATTTTTCAAGGTCACTCAAGGTCAACGGTAATTGTCTTATTTCAAAGTCCATATATGGTTTCCTATAAGTGTTCCAGAGTAATAGCATGCCTACTTTCACCCTTGACCTACACATTCCAAAATCAAACCATCTCTGGGACTCGGGTAGTGTAGTGTCTCCACCACGTTTCATGGAGATCTATGCACGGGGGTATCAAACGCAAACTCACAGCTGCTTAACCCTACTAGGACCGAAGTGAGGCTGGAGCCAATCAGCCGACACTGGGTGAAGACAGGGTACATCCTGAACAGCTTGCCAGACCATCGCAGAGCCAGCAAACACACACACACACACACACACCATTCACACTCATACCTAGGGGCAATTTGGAACTGCCAGTTAATGTGCATGTCTTTGGTCTGTGGGAGGAAACTGGAAACCCAGAGGAAACCGACAAGCACAGGAAGGACATGCAAACTCCATACACAAACACCTGTGACTGGAACTTGAACCCAGGATCTTCTAACCACTGTGCCAGAGCAAACGCAGGCGGGTGATTACAATCTAGGCTTCCACTAGCTGTTCTCCACGGTCCTGTTGGCTAATACAACACCGATTTGGCAATTTGTTATTAAGTTCGCCACATTGGTGATGCATAAAAACGCATAAAAATCATCTACGCTCATAATTGACCAAGTGTTTTTTATTGCCGATGGTGTATGTGACGTCATCATCACTTTTGTACAGTGAAGGCATGAAACGGACTTCCTGATTGGTCACTTTCATTTGATCTCCTGTGCCCATTGTGCAATTCATCAGTGAAAATAATAAACAGCTCTAGCAAAATATAAAGTGTTTGCCTTCTTAAGTTTTAAAACTACATCATGCATCCACCAGCTAGCCGAAACCAAAGAAATGGTAACTGCACTAATAATGTACCATCATGTACAACTGTGTTGCTCAAAAAAAAAAATCTTTAAACTTGTGAAAATTGTGGCTAAGAGGTCTTTCCTGTGGCTAGAGGATTTTTAGAACTGTTAGCCACACTGGCTATGAGAGTCAGCATGCTAGAGGAAGCCTAGACGATACCACCATCAAAACTCTGCTCTGGGTGGAGGAAACAAAATAAATAGAAAATCTAAATTTCATGTTTATTTATTCATCGATTTTAATTTCTTGGAAGTATCGGTGGGTTTCCACTTGGCCCTGATTGTAATTATTTTTATGCCTTGCGCTAGTAAACGCCAACATCTGATTACTTAACGGTTCAGCTCTTAAACTGATGGAAAATCAATAATCTTTGATTTGTTTTTTGACATTCACTGAAGCAGCACCGCCACCATGTGACTGAAAGGAAGGTCAACACAATTTTTTTCTAATTATTAATAACACGTCGATGGTTTAAGGGCCGAGCTCGTACCTCCTGTCGGCTGGCCACGTTGCGCAGTTTGACGACTCCACCCTTGAGCTCCTGTTCCCCCAAAATGGCCACCAGGGGGATGCCCGTCTCCTCACAGTGCTGCAACTGAGTCAGCAGCTTGGGGTTCTTCTTATAAAGCACCTCGGCCTGGCGTGTGCACGAAAGAAAAGACAATGAACACGCACAAAGGGTACTCCTGTAAACGGAGAATTTGGTTTTATGCTCATATGCATGCGCTTACTTTAATTCCTGCGTTCCATAATTCAGCGGTCAGCTTGAGTCTCTCTTCCAAAAGGTTCTTCTGTGCTGAGGCCACCAGAACCTGTGTTTCTGTGGTACGGATTTTCTCTGCAGACATCTAGGAAGAGAAAGGAGCGTTTTAAATCGAGTTATATA
The DNA here is from genome assembly GCA_039654325.1 of Tandanus tandanus. Lineage (NCBI taxonomy): Eukaryota > Metazoa > Chordata > Actinopteri > Siluriformes > Plotosidae > Tandanus > Tandanus tandanus. Next base: position 24,974,876 of record JBCNYH010000007.1, on the reverse strand, counting down.
AAGGGATTGCATTTTAAGTACAAACTAAGTATAATATCTATATAGTCAAACTCAAATTGTGTAGTAATGATGTGTTATATTGTTTATATTGTATTGCAAACCTTTTTTTTATTCTTATAATAAATAGCATGTATTTTGCTGGTTATGATAAATAAAGACACAGAGATCATAAAACAGCAGAATGAGACTCAGAGAACTGAACCCGAGCATTTCAGTTTTTCATTTTTCAGATTCTCGTTGTGTGTGTGTACCTCTGCTTTCTGCTCCATTATAGAGAAGAGCCTCTCGATGCCGATGCTGACACCCACACAGGGGACTTTTCTCCCTTTGGGGTCAAACATGCCCACCAGTCCATCATAGCGCCCTCCGCCTGCCACGCTGCCCACACTCACCCCCGCCTCGTCCCCAGGCACGGCACCGTTCTGCTCGGTTGCGGCCGGCGTCGGGGTCTGGAGCATCTGACACAGCACGGCTTCGAAGATCACACCGGTGTAGTAGTCCAAGCCACGTGCAAGACTCAGATCAAACACCACCTACACACACACAGCGAAAGATTGTATTTAGAAAGTTAATAAAAACCCCTGGTTACAAAAAAAGACATAGACAAAACAGATTAGCTCTCGTTTTTCTTCTCTCAGTAATAACGAGATTAATTCCCTTTAATTGGGGCTGACGATAATCTCCCAGGCTTTAGAGTAGCCATCACAGCTCAGATTTCAGTCATGCTATCATATATAGTAAGATTTTCAGAGGAAGCTGTGTGTGTGTGTGAAATTTGCGAGTTTGTATGTTCTCCCCGTGCTTACGTGGGTTTCCTCTGGGTACTCCAGTTTCCTTCCACAGTCCAATGACATGCGTAGGAGGCTAACTAGCTGTTCCAAATTGCCCCTAGGTGTGAGTGTGAATGGTTGTGTGTGTTGGCCTTCGTTGTTGTGATGAACTGTTCTGGGTGTACCCTGCCTTTGCCCAGTGTCGGCTGAGATAGGCTCCAGTCTCTCCGGGACCCTAGTAGGATTAAGTGGTTCAGCAAATGAGTGAGATGAGAATTAGAAATATGTCTAGAATCCAGTAACAAAAGTTTGTACACACCTGATATTACCCCCTCACTAGCCTGACTTTTTTTTCTCTTGACCTTAATAAGACAAAATAAATAAATAAACTTTTCTGTGATAGTTTAAAACTTACTATCACAAAACACTGACACTGGAGACAAATACATCTGATCATCCATCCCTTTTTTCTGTACTACCTCAAGAACACTATAAACGTATGCAATCCGACACAGTTTAAAGTTTCTGGAAAAAGGACACTGTGATCCAGCCTCCTCTCTGACCTCACCTTATCCGTGACCTGGAAGAGCTGGAGGTAACCAAACAGCTGCTTCATGTCGGTGAGGCCAGCATATGCCTGCTTGTTCTGAGAAAGCTTTGGGTCCTGCAGCAGCCTTTCTGCCAGATCCAGACCACCTGCAGCACACAAAGGGTCAAAGGTCACAAGTAGGGTTGCAAAAAAAAAGAAAAAATCCAGGAATTTTAAAAGTTGGACACTTTCCATGGGAATTAATGGGAAGAGACTGGAAATTTTAAAAACTGCAGGATAGTCTATAAAAGGGAAAGCAAATGTAGTTTAAAACATCTCAGTATAAATTAACCCAAATATTCTCATTAATTCCCACAGGAATTCCCATTTACAACTTGTTTATTTCGGAATATTCCTGAAATTCCCAATCTTAATCTTAATTCAATTCTCATGAAAAGTTTCCAGAAAGTTACCAGAAAATTTCCACCCCTTTGCAATCCTGTTCACAAGCGTTACCAAAGTGAATTATACATGTCCAAACACTGACAAATGAAGAGACGGGTAGTGAGAGAGAGAGCGATCGAGAGTGATGTGTATGAAAAATGGGGAAAGAGAGTGAGAGAGAGATCGAGACAGAGATAGAGAAATAGAGATGTTTATGAAAAAAGGGAGAGAGAGATGTGTATAAAAAGAGAGAGAGATGAAGAGAAATAGTTCTGACAATCAAATAAATAAATAATTCTGACGTGTATGAAAAAAGGGAGGAAGAGAAGGAAAGAGACGGATAGAGATGTGTATGAAAAAGGGGGAAGGGGGAGAGAGAGAGAGAGAGAAAGAGATGGATAGAGAGAGATCCACAGACAGATGATGCGTGTAACAGAGAGAGAGCGAGAGACTTACCCTGCATGCTGACGTACTCCCCAATCTGATCAGCCACATTCTCAGGCAGGCCTTTTTCTTTCACCATCTCATTTTTTACTTCCTCCCATGGCACCTACACACACACACACACACACACACACACACACATCTCCATAGTGCATATTTAAAACTATTATGCTAATGTTAATATATCAAATGTGTTTGAACCAAACAGGATTTTCAAGCTCTGCTCCTGAAGAGTGGAAACACCGCACGGTGTCCCGTCTTCCTTCCGTGGGCTCGCTTCATTCATGACACACTCGATATTTAGTGAATGACGGGGAGTGGTGGTGTGTTAGTGTTGGGAAAACAGATTCCCGCTGCTTCCAGGACCATGCTGCAGTTTCGCTTCTCACCTTGTCCAGTTTGTCCACAGTCGAGCAGATGGTGCGGAATTTCTCGTCTGGAACGCCACACACCGCAAACATGCCGTCCAGAATGCGCCGGTCATTCACCTGTGGCGTCATGGCAACAAGATAACATTTAATAACATTTTTAATAGGAATTATCACAAAAAAACTAAACTACCAACACAACTTCTCAAACTTTATGGCTAAAGGGTATGGACTGGAGTTATACTGTCAGAATCAAACGCAGCTCGAGAACCTGGAAAGTTTCACTGCTGAAGGTCAGAATGTCTTAAACTCATAACTTTATCAATGATTGGGCGGCACGGTGGCATAGTGGTTAGCACATACGCCTCAGAGCAAGAAGGTCCTGTGTTTGAATCCTGGACGGTTTCTGTGTGGAGTTTGCATGTTCTCCCCGTGCTTGCATGGGTTTCCTCTGGGTACTCTAGTTTCCTCCCACAGTCCAAAAACATGCACAGTAGGCTAAATGGCTGTTCCAAACTGCCCCTAGGTGTGAGTGTGATAGTGAATGGTTGTGAGTGTTGCCCTGCGATGGTCTGGTGAGCTATTCAGGGTGTAACCTGCTGTCATTCAGTGTTGGCTGAGATAGGATCCAGCCTCCCTGTGGCCCTGGTAGTAGGATTAAGCGGTTCGGCTAAGAGTGAGGGTGAAATTGTCCTTATACATAAATACATACACACACACACATTACATATACATATACACATATATATATATATATATATATATATGACTTCATTTGTTTCTGTGTGGTCAAGGCGTTTCTGACCTTAATGCGAAAGTCGCCCAGGTCCAGCTCACTCAGAATCTCATAAACGATTTTCAAACACTCTGCATCAGGGATCATTGCATCATACTGCCCTGCAATGTCGAAATCCTACAGGATTAAAGGAGACAGAGATTATTATGGATAGAAATCATAATTGAAAAGTTACACCAGTATACTATACTGTACTACACTGCACTCTACTGCACTGTACTATACTATACTACACTGCACTCTACTGCACTGTACTACACTCTACTACTGCACTACACTGCTCTATTCTGCACTGTACTACACTATACTGCACTGTACTACACTATACTGCACTGTACTACACTATACTGTACTATATTGCACTGTATTACACAATACTGCACTGTACTACACTATACTGCACTGTTCTATACTATAATGCACTATACTACACTATAATGCACTATACAGCACTGCACTACACTATACTGCTCTATTCTGCACTGTACTACACTATACTGTACTATATTGCACTGTACTACACTATACTGCGCTGTATTACACTATACTGCGCTGTACTACACTATACTGCGCTGTACTACACTATACTGCGCTGTACTACACTATACTGCGCTGTACTACACTATACTGCGCTG